>VZRW01002673.1:7481-25997 GCA_013398125.1 Aegotheles bennettii
CAGGAGGTTCCATGTGAATCTCAGGAAGAACTTCTTTCCTGTGAGAGTGCCAGAGCACTGGACCAGGCTGCCCAGAGAGGTTGTGGAGTCTCCTTGGCTGGAGACATTCAAACCCCGCCTGGATGCGTTCCTGTGTGATGGACTCTAGGTGACCCTGCTCTGGCAGGGGGGTTGGACTGGGTGAGCTTTCGAGGCCCCTTCCAACCCTAGGATTCTGTGATTCTGTGATTCATAAAGAACCAGAGTGGTCTTGGTCCTTGGAGGTTCAAAGGAAAGGAATCATTTTCTTGTAGGTAGAAAAGCCAGGCTTGGTTTGTAATCAAGCAGATGCAGTTGAATGAAGAAGTGTGTCTGATGTAAGGTAGTTTCTGGAGTTGCTCCTCGAAGCCTTTGAAGCCCCAGAGTATAACTGAAGGCAGTGGTCAGTACCTCCAGTTTGTGTTAGGAGAACTACTTTGAAACTGTCTGTAGTGTGGATGAACATGGTGTACAAAAAACTGGGTTCACTCTCCTGGAAGGAGTGCAGCTTTTGCTGCCCATGTCCTTGTGGTGCAGACATTTATAACCCAGCTAATTTCTCATTTAGATGTGCACCAGACACTTGGGGGAGGGCAAGTAGTCTTTCCCCTTGCCCAGTTCAGCTTGAGCTGGCCTTTGGCAAACAGGCAGTTGGGAGCAGAAGGAGCTTCCATCTCTGCTTCCACCTCGGGCTGCATCAGGGAAGGGGTTTGGGGTTAACTGGTTTAGCTCCTGGGAGCCCCTGCTGCACAGATCAGTCTTGTCTGATGCCTGAAACTCAGCAGCTCTACTTCTAGGTCCTCATCTTGTGACCATGGAGTTGTGTTCCTACAGACACCCCCTCCTGCCCCACAGCTTTTGTCCATTGTCCTTGTTTGCCCTTCATGTTCCTCTTGGGCACTGGTGTCCAGTTGTCACACTGGTGTCGCACGTCCTTTCTCACTGGTTTCTCTCTGTTCCCTTCCAGGCCATGGCCATCATCAATGGTTGTCTCTACGTGTTTGGAGGAACGACTGGTTACATCTACAGCACTGACCTCCATAAGCTGGACCTCAACACTCGAGAGTGGATCCAGCTGAGACCAAACAATATGTCCTGTGACATGCCAGAGGAGAGGTGAGGTGCTGGGACAGCCTTGGAGAGCTTGTGCACTGGGGAGTCACCACCTTCACTGGGAGGGAGAAGCTGAGGGAGCATGAAGAGTCTTCTGGGCACTCTTAGAGCAGTGGTGTTCACTGTGAACCTTGCACAAGCAGTGCTCCAGCAGTCTGGGTGGTGTGCAGGGAGGGACAGGGATGGGGTGTGAAGTCTTTGCCTGGACACTCAACTGGACCGAGTGGTGCCAGAACAGGGCTGAGGGCTCGGGGCAGCTGAGGAAGGGAAGAGGCTCCAGTTGATCCCTGTCCTTTGTTGTGTTCTGTAGCAAGGTGTGGAGGAAGGAGGGCTGGGAGATGAGTCAGTGGCCATCCTAGTGAGAGGAGGGCTTGGAGGTGACATCACCATGAGCTGGGAGTGTGTGCTTGGAGCCCGGAAAGCCCCCGGGATCCTGGGCTGCATCCCCAGAGCGTGAGCAGCAGGGCCAGGGGGGGGATTCTGCCCCTCTGCTCTGCTCTGTGAGACCCCCCCTGCAGTGCTGGGGCCACCTCTGGGGTCCCCAACAGCAGAAGGACACGGAGCTGTTGGAGAGAGTCCAGAGGAGGCCCCGGAGATGCTGCGAGGGCTGGAGCAGCTCTGCTCTGGGGCCAGGCTGAGAGAGTTGGGGGTGTTCAGCCTGGAGAAGAGAAGGCTCCAGGGAGACCTTGGAGCACCTTCCAGTGCCTGAAGGGACTCCAGGAAAGCTGGAGAGGGACTGGTGCCAAGGGCAGGCAGTGATGGGACAAGGGGCAACGGGTTCCAAGTGCCAGAGGGGAGATGGAGATGGGATGTGAGGAGGAGATGAAGGTGGTGAGAGCCTGGCAGAGGTTGCCCAGGGAAGTTGTGGATGATGGAGGTGTTGAAGGCCAGGTTGGCTGGGGCTTGGAGCAGCCTGGTGTGGTGGGAGGTGTCCCTGCCCATGGCAGGGGGTGGCACTGGATGTTTTTTAAGGTCCCTTCCAAGCCAAACCATCCTGTGATTCTGGGATCCTGTGGAGTATTGATGGTTGTCATGGTGCTCCATAATCACTGTAATTAGATTCCATGGTGCTTCACTCTCAGAAAATGCCTTTCAAGCTTCTGGGGTGTGGCTTAGACTGCTCCTGAAAGCTTCCACCTCTTCTGAAAGCTCCCAACCTGAGGGACTGACTCAGCATGGCTGGGCTTGAGGTGTCTGATCAGACCACTCAAATTTGATGCTCTTTTCCAGAAGGTTCTTGTGGTTGCTCATTTGCACTGATTTCTTGTGTTCCTTTGCACCTGCAGATACAGACATGAGATCGCCCATGATGGTCAACGGATTTATATCTTGGGAGGTGGAACTTCTTGGACAGCTTATTCCTTAGATAAGGTAAGACCATCAGAACCTTGGGTAGGAGATTTTCCACAGTGAAGCATCACTAGCACCACCTCTTCATCCAACTTTGCTGGAGAGCTTGGTGAAAAAATCAATACCAAGGAGCAGATTGTTCTGGTGTGGCCACAAAAACGTCCTGTTGGCTTGCAGTTGGTGAACCTGTGGTACCCAATGACCATACCCATCTGCACAACTGCTTCATTGCTGTCCACCTGTTCCCAGAGATTTTAATTTCAATACAAACAGGACATCTTTCTAAGTGTTATTTTTGTGCCAAAAGGAGGAATTCCTGCACGTTAAATTCCAGTGTTGATATGGTCACTCTTGTCTTCTCCCTTAAGCATGTGCTTTCATTTTCTTTCTTCTGGTGAACCCTTTATCTCTAACACAATTTGGGGAGCCAAGAGCAGATTCATCTTTAATATCAAAATGATAAATGAGGAGACTTTAAATAGTGCTCCACTCCCCAAAAAGTTGAAACCACAACAGTTAACATGACTTCTTCTCTCTGCATTCTCTGCATTTCTCCTCTCCTCACGTGCAGGATGGGGTAGGTGTTTCTAAATACCTTTGAGGACTGGAGGGTGTGGGTTTTAATTGGCCCAGTTGTTTTAAAAAGCAATATATATTTTTTTTTCAGCTGTGGGGCTCAAATAGCAAAGCCTGAGACGAAAGCTTTAGTAAGCTGGAGCACTTTGAAGGTGATTTTATACCTGCTTAGTCACTGTCTGCCATCAGCTCTTCTGGTTTTTACCCTTAATGGAAAAAAAAGGTGTTATTGATAGTGGCTCCCTGGGTCAGAGCCTGTACATAGTGCTGGGAAGAGCCAGGAGGAACTAACAGCTCCTCTTTATCCCTCCAGATCCACGCCTACAACCTGGAAACCAACACCTGGGAGGAAATCGCCACAAAACCTCACGAAAAAGTTGGTGAGTCTGGAATTCCCTGTGTCTTCCCCTCGGAGGTGCAGTTTTCTGGGAGGCTGAGAGCTTTCTTCATAACCTTGCCTGTGACTTCAATGCCTTGAGGTCCTGCTTGCTCAGAGCTTCGGTGGTGAGGACAAACCCATCTGAAGCATATTTAGCAGTCTGGTTTCTCTCCCTCTCCGGGTGGGGAAGGTGATCGTGGCTGGCTCTCCTCCAAGGAGAAGATCCACATCATCTCTGCTCCCTCTGAGGGACCCCATGCTGGCCTGGAGAGCAGCAGGGGTTTCCCTGAAACCTTGGAAGGCTCTTGGCTGCTGTGTTTCAGCAGGCTGGAGGTGAGAGCTGGAGTCTGGGGAATGAGATCCCAGCATTCCAGCATATTTCTTCCTTCCCTGGAGAGCAAATAGGAGTCAAACCTTCAGAAACAGCCAGTTGCTAAATTAGAGATGCTCATACCTGTGATTGTAGGGAAGTAGAAGCCCCTTATAAATGAAAAAATTACTTTTTATCCATGATTACGTGTTGAGATGTAATCACCACTTGCCTAAGCACTTGAAAGCAACTGTAGTTAATACTTTTTTATGATTTATTTATTCTCCTCAGGCTTCCCAGCAGCCAGAAGATGCCATAGCTGCGTTCAGATTAAAAATGGTAAGGTCTGCCTCTTGAAAATTGGGGTATCTTACACAACCTAGCAACAAGAAGCCCATTTTTCTCACCTGGGAGATCCTGGCCTCCAGCACACGTGTGAGAGAAGTGCAGGGCACCTGGGTCTTTGTCTGGAAGAGGATTTCTTCCTGTTAACAAGGCCTTAAGCCACCCAGTTGGCACCACTCTTCATACGAGGGATCTTGCAGCTGCAGGCAAATTGACTTCACTGCACAGTACTGCTGCTGTCTGGAATCCTGCAGTGTTTTATGCAACACATAAATCTCCTTCAGACACGTGGCCAGTGCAGTGTAAAACATCACATATTTCAGCCACGAGCGTCCGTGGTGCTTGGAGACTTCTTGGTTGCAAGCTCATGAACAGGAGGACTGACCTGGTAGCTTTCCAGTCCACTGTGAAAAGCAGAATGGGGCCAAGTCATGAAAGCAGAGATCTTTTGAGATGAGATCATGCAGGGATTTCTTTGTCAGTGCATCTTTTTCGTGGTGTGGTAACTCTGAGATGCTCACATGGAGCAGGTTAGGAGGCAGTAGCAGAGTTAGCTCCATTCTCTAGTAAAGTGAGGGCCATTCTGTATCTTAGGAGCTTCACAGAGAGCCTTTTGTTCTTCACTTTGATCCTCCAAATGTTCTTGCTGTAAATCACTTGCCTGGCACAGCTTAGAGAGGGCTCTGCAGGTGCAATCCGTGCCCAGTTACCCACCATCTGTGTGGTTGAGTGTTCCCTCAGCTGGATTTGGATCTCCCATAGTCTCGTTGTCCTCCAGGACAACATTCCCCCAGTACCAAATTGCTCCTAATGGACTGGAGAAGCAGCTGCAATATTGATTGTTCCTTTCAGAACAATCTTCAGGTCAGTTACTGAATTCTCTATGTTAAGGGATGTTGAGCCATGCAGAAGGGAGATATGCCAGATTATATTTCTTAGGAGTGCTGATTGTGCCAATAAAAGTAAGGCAGGAGCTGGGAGATGCTTCCAGCCACCTTCATCTGTGATGCTTTCTCTGAGTGGAGAAGTTGGGCAAAGCCAGGAGCAAGGACCTGGCTCTGGCAGGCAGCAGGACGAGGAGCCAGGGCTGTGGCTGCTCCCCCGTGTGTTTAAAACCAGCAGAATCTGATCCAACACAGGTACCTGTGGACACGGGTCAGGGAGGGCTTAGTGCAGCTTCTTAAAGCTTCTTAAAGGCTGCACTCCTGCTCCTCAACAGCTCTGAACCTGCCGTGGTGGGGCTGGGAAGTGGACATGAGCCAGCAAACGTCAACGGTGTCCTTCGCTGCATCAGAAGAACTGTGACCAGCAGGGCCAGGGGGGGGATTCTCCCCCTCTACTCCACTCTCATGAGACCCCCCCCTGCAGTGCTGGGACCAGTTCTGGAGTCTCCAACACCAGAAGGACACGGAGCTGTTGGAGAGAGTCCAGAGGAGGCTACGGAGATGCTGCGAGGGCTGGAGCAGCTCTGCTCTGGGGCCAGGCTGAGAGAGTTGGGGGTGTTCAGCCTGGAGAAAAGAGAAGAGAAGAGAAGAGAAGAGAAGAGAAGAGAAGAGAAGAGAAGAGAAGAGAAGAGAAGAGAAGAGAGAAGAGACCTTGTTGTGACCTTTTAATATATAAAGGGGGCTTATAAGAAAGACAGAGAAGGACTTTTTAGCAGGGCCTGATGTGGCAGGACAAGGGGCAGCAGTTTGAAACTGAGAGAAGGAAGGTTTGGGTTGGACACAAGAGATGTTTTACGATGATGGTGGTGAGAGCCTGGCCCAGGGTGCCCAGAGAAGCTGTGGCTGCCCCTGCCTGGCAGTGTTGAAGGCCAGGTTGGCTGGGGCTTGGAGCACCCTGGTGTGGTGGGAGGTGTCCCTGCCCATGGCAGGAGGTGGCACTGGCTGAGCTTTGAGGTCCCTCCAGCTCAAACCAGTCCAGGATTTCGTAAGTGGCCTCTGTGGTTCTGAACAGTGCTGGAACTGACTGGGGAGGTACCCAGAGCTTGTGTTCAGGGAAGAGAAGTGTTGATCCTAAAACTGTTCTGCAAAGGTGAGCGTTGACTCCAGTCACCACCCATCCTGCAGCTGCTGAGTGGAGGATGGCTGGGACTGAGCCCCGTGGGTTCCCTCTCTTCCAGATGTGTTTGTTTGTGGAGGCTACAACGGAGAAGTCATTCTGGGGGACGTTTGGAAGCTGAATCTGCAAACTTTCCAGTGGGTCAAGCTCCCAGCTGCCATGCCAGAACCGGTGTATTTTCACTGTGCTGCTGTCACACCAGTAAGTGACTCATTTCTGTCCCATGTAGCAGAAGTTCAAGCCGTTCATCGGAGCGTTCTGATGTTTGTGTGGGCTGCAAACAGAGCTGATGTTACCAAGGAGGTGACCTCCCCTGCATGAGGAGGCTTTAGGGAGGCTGAGGACTGGTGGGAGGTCACTGCCTCGACACCGTTTCGACACCAATCCTTTGGTTCCAAGTGCCAGAGGGGAGATGGAGATGGGATGGGAGGAGGAGATGAAGGTGGTGAGAGCCTGGCAGAGGTTGCCCAGGGAAGTTGTGGGTGCTGGAGGTGTTGAAGGCCAGGTTGGCTGGGGCTTGGAGTACCCTGGTGTGGTGGGAGGTGTCCCTGTCCGTGGCAGGGGGTGGCACTGGCTGAGCTTTGAGGTCCCTTCCAACCCAAACCACTCCTGTTTCTGTGATTCCCTGATACAACTCTATTTACAGTCACCTAAAATCCAGAGCAAAGCCTCTAAGCCAGCAGATGGGTGTTTTAGGATGAGCTATGTCCTCCGAGAGGAGCACACAAAGGTTCTGTGAGGTCTCTGCTCCTACAGCTGGGAAGGTGGAGAGGCAAATCCTGGTTTTTTCCTGGCCATGGAGCTCCTCAGCACCTTCTGGTGTTCCAGGTTGGTCTGTGTAACTCCCTTCTCCCCCCTTTCCCACCCAGGCTGGCTGCATGTACGTTCATGGAGGGGTGGTCAACATCCATGAAAACAAACGGACTGGCTCTCTGTTTAAAATGTGGCTGGTGGTGCCCAGCCTGCTGGAACTGTCGTGGGAGAAGCTCCTGGAATATTTCCCTCATCTAGCAACGCTCTCCAGATCTCAGCTTTTGCACCTTGGACTGACGCAGGGACTCGTGGAGCGACTAAAATGAGTCCATCTCATGCTCCTGGCTGAGACACACACACTATGTTCAAGAAGCCCTCTCCCACCCCCCCCTATTTATGGATAACCATGGATGATGGTCTTGCTAAGAACATGGAGGAACCTGCTCAGCGCCTTACTCGACAGATACATCGATGCCTTGCTAGAAATCTTTTAAGTTGTTGAAAAAAAAATAATATCCACTTTTTATTTATGGATCTCTAAATTACACCATTAATCAAAAAAAAAAACCAACCCCAAAACTCATACTCTCTGGGACTAATCCCTAACATCCAGCCATTAAACTCATTGCTTGCAACTTAATTGGGGAGGGTGGGGAGCTTAATGAATGTCTGACCCTGTGCCTCCACGCGGAGCATTCAACTTCATGCTGTCCCCAGCTTGTCTCCACCAGAGGACACTGATGGCAGGACAACAGCCTGACCTTTCCTTCTGCTTCGGATGACACCCACCCCCCCCTTTAAAGCTCTCCCTCTATAAACCCAAGAATTTCTGCTGCTTGGAGGCTTTGCATGTGTTTCCCATCCCCAGGAGCTTCAGGAGACGGCTGGGACGTCGCGTGGGGCAGGGAGTGGAGCTTTGCCTGTGCAGCTTTGCTGGTGCAGTGGTTGGACATCCCCCCCGTGTCTCTGTTCCTCACCTTTTCATATTGAAAGGTTCTGCTTGGAAGACTGGGTAAAAGTTGCCACTTACTGGACTACTGTGTAGTTTACTGAGGGTGGTGAGGGGAGGGAGGAGGTGTTGCTGAATCTTCTTCTTTAACCCTTTTCACTCCTAACAGCATGGTCACCCCTGGAGCTTTCAGAGCTGTCTTCTAACCTGCAGCATCTTCTACCCGTGCCACCCCACTCCTGGCTGTCAGCATCTGACTCTACTCCTACCTGTGAGCTTTTTGTTTCTCTCCCTCCTGCACATCACACTTTGGCCTTTCTCTAATCAGCTCCACATTCCTCTGGGGGTGGGGGATGTTCCTGCTGCCTGTGGGGCCCTGGAAGCTGGTGGATCACTCATCCCAGGTGACACTGGCAGGAGAAGGGGAAAGGGAACATCTCACCCTCTTGCTGGGGACAGTGTGGTCACCTCTGCATGGACAGAGGAAGGGATGTCTGTCTGTCTGTCTCTTGTCTTGCTGTGCTTCATCTACTGTGATGTGAGCTCTGGAGACCACACTAAGTGGCCACCAAGCCCCAGGTTTGTGCACCATCCTTTGGAGACCATTTTTAAGTGCCTTTTTATTTTATTTTTAAATCAGGTGCCCCAGAACCTTTCCCCTTCCAGCAGAGGCAAAGGTGAGGCTCTGGGGTTTTAGTTTCTTTTTAAGTGATTGCATTTCTGTTAAAATAAACCATAGCCTTGGCTTCATGGTGTTGATCTGAAGAGCACTGGTGGATGGAGTCACTGCTACCCCTGATGAGCAGTTGAAGTGTCAGCACTTGCGCCCAAGTTCAGCTTCTCCTGTTCCTGGGGATAGAATTTTCCTCCTTCTGTGTCTTCTGCTGCTTTTTTTTTCTCCTAGGAAAAATAAAGGTTGGGCATCACAGCTGCAGCACCCTCTGGTGCTGTGGCCCACAGGACCAAGTTGGCCCAACAGGCTTTGTCTCCAGCTCCCTCTTCTGGCCTTCTCACCTACTCTTGGAGAAGCTGAATGTCCACACTTCATCTTCACCCTCAGGACTCCAGTTCTACTGAGACCTTTGTACTGGAAGAACCTGGTCATGCACATGCTAGTTCTTCCCTTACCTCCTTTAAAGATGGTCTAATGGTTAGGAATCTGATGAGATAAAGGTTGGACTTGATGACCCTGGAGGTCCCTTCCAACCATAATGATTCCATGATTCTAAGAGCATCTCCCATCATCACCAAGGCAATATTAAAACCATCTGAGCCTGGATCTCTGACCAAGCAGATTCCTTCAGCTCTTATGTCTTCCTTGCTCTGGGGACCAGCCAGGAGCTGCAAACAGAGGGAAGAAGGTGGTGGGTGGTCACCTGGGGCACATCTGGCCTCAGCCCAGCTCCATGCACCTGTAACCCTGTTGCTTAATCTTGAAGCTTCAAGTCATGATGTTGAACACGTTCAGCCACTTGGGCAGGACAATCTCATCCTTGACATCCCTGTGACACACCAAGTCACTGCTGGGTCACACAAACACGAGTGGCTAAGTGTCTTCTGCTGGCTGGAACACTGAAGGTGCAAGCTCAGAACGTGCCTGTGCCCTTCACCACCAGCCTGGAGTTGGTCTCACCCCTCCAACACAACCACGCATGTCCAGCATATGGGACTTGGGGAGCACAGCTCAGACCACTGTGGAATAAAGGACCAGGGACCTCTCCCACTCATCTGTAGTGGCCTCTGCATGATGGCCACAAGATCTTGGAGGCCGCTCTGCTGCTCTTCCTAAAAAAAAAAGTGATTTTAAGCACTGCAAAGCTCACAGCTCTCTTTGAGGGTTTGCTTGAGGTGCTCATCTACTGCATGTTGAGGTTTTGGATGATTAAAAGCTTCTTGCTGGCTCATGGTGGCAGCAGCTTTGCTCTTAGGTGCTGCTTGAAGGATCTGTTTCTTGCTCCATCACCTCCTTGTCTTCACCTCCAGCCCAGGTGGTGCTCAAGTCCTGGTTCCTCCAGGAACCCTCTGTACAACACCCTACTCAAAAGCAAGAGTCTTCCTGCCTCTGGGCAGGGCCAGGAGTTTCCCGAGGGAGAGGGAAAGGATTCAGCATCTGCAGCAACTGATGGAGGGAGAGGAGTTAAGAGCATCCAAGATGCTGCCCAGGATGGGGATGGGACACAGCAAGACAGAAAGCCATCTCACAAGAAGGGTTTGTAGGACACCCCACAACTTACCCCTGCTCCCAGCAGCAAGCAGAGCAACTCGGGGCAATGTGGGACTCCTTCAGGGCATCCTGGTGGTCACCAGCAGCTACTGCTGGGCTTGTCCTGCTGCAGAGCAGGTTGCTGGGAATGGACCCATAGTGCTGGCTCCATCACCCTTTCCCAAACACCAAGGCTGGGTCTGGCTCCAGGAGAAGTCCCAAGCATCCCTCACCCCAGGGCAGATGTTCTCTGTTTAGCCTCAGGGGAGAAGCAGAACATCCTTGGTGCCATCACCACCTGTCCTCCCTTCCTGTTCCTTTCACATCTCTTACTGCCCCATGGTGTCAAGCTCATCTCCTGCCATCAACCAATTCCAGCTTCTCCCTCAGGAAGCTTCCCAAACATCCATATTAAAGATCCTATGGAGACAGGCTGGGAGAGTTGGGGGTGTTCAGCCTGGAGAAGAGAAGGCACCGGGGAGACCTTGGAGCACCTTCCAGTGCCTGAAGGGGCTCCAGGAAAGCTGGAGAGGGACTGGTGCCAAGGGCAGGGAGTGATGGGACGAGGGGGAACGGGTTCCAAGTGCCAGAGGGGAGATGGAGATGGGATGGGAGGAGGAGATGAAGGTGGTGAGAGCCTGGCAGAGGTTGCCCAGGGAAGTTGTGGGTGCTGGAGGTGTTGAAGGCCAGGTTGGCTGGGGCTTGGAGCACCCTGGTGTGGTGGGAGGTGTCCCTGCCCATGGCAGGGGGTGGCACTGGCTGAGCTTTAAGGTCCCTTCCCACCCAAACCATCTGGGATTCTGTGATGAACAGCAGGATTGTCCATCCTGATGCTGTAAGTAGGAGGAAAACCAAACCTTGTTAAAGCACCATCATTAATTACTAATGAGCATCTTCTCCCCCCTTGGGGAGGAGAAAGGGGGGGGACTCACAGGCCACTGCCCACCTTCCTCTGGGCTGGTTGAAGTTGACCCCATCTCTGTTGACTGAGACCTTTCCAAGCCCAACACTGGTGGTGCAGGCAGCGAGCAGTGCTGCCCTCCCCAGGTTCTCCACTGAGGAACCTCCCCATGGGGCCTGGGAGGGAGAAGGGGTACAGGAGCTGTGGCACCTCCATTTGTCCATCTCTCAGTATTTGTTTTGGGTTGGTTGGTTGGGTTTTGGGTTTTCTTTAAAGCCCTGATAATAAATGAAGTCCAAGCCACCCCCTTTGTCCTCTCACCTCACCTGCTGGCCTTGTCCTTCATAGAGGAAGATGAGTTGGACCCCAGCATGTCACACCTCATCCACCATGAGCAGCTCCAGGAGCATCCCCCGACCCTTCTTAGGAGCCTGTTAGAGACCTCTGAGCAAGGATGACCCAGGACCAAGCTGGAAACCAGAGCTGGAGCTTGGGGAGCATAATGGAGAGAGCTGGAGCTCTGTCTTCATGGCAGGGTGGTGGATGTCCCCATGGCAGGGTGGTGGATGTCCCCTGTCACCTGCTCTGATGCTGTGACAGAGGACAGTGCTGTCCTGCTCAGGAATGCTGGTTCCAGCTGAGCTCTCTGGTGCCCAGTGCCCACCACTTTGAGATCCAACCGTGGTGGGCACCAAGCAGGTGTCACCCCAAGACCATCACTAACCAGGGTGGTGGACACAAAAGGGCCTGGACAGGTGACCAAAGGCTCGTTTAATGAGGACCAAGGTTGGTGCTGATTTGTACAAAACCACTTTAATGACAAAACAGCTCAAAAATACCTTTTGGTGCATTTCTAGTACCATCAAGAAGCCCTGTGTGATCCCCAGACCAGAGTCCCTTCCAGGCCCAGGATCACCCACTGCCTTGGAAGGGCGAGAGGCTCTTCTCAGGTACCTTCTCCCAGTGAAACACATCCCAAGGGAAGGGTCTGTCCTCAAGACCACATGGAATCCCCCTTCAAGACCCTCCACTAAGGACAACTTTCCTCCCAGCCACACACACATGGGCTGGAGATACCTCCATGAAGTGCTCTGGCGTTGAGGTTCCTTCTTGGTTCAGGAGTGCTTCCATTGCCACCACCCCTCCCATCACTCAAGCCCGACTGGCACCCCACCAGGGCAGCCAGGCAGCAGCAGAAGCTTCAGCCAAGGGTGCTTCCAGACCAGAGCCAGCCCAGCCAAGACCCTGAGACACCAGGTAACGCCGTGATGGTCGCTGAACCCAACCAGGGGGGTGGAGAAAGCAGAGTCCAAACCTCAGCAACCACTGGGCGATGGGGCAAAGAAGTACACGGCCAGGAGGATGAAGTAGACCATCACCAGCACTGTGCCTAGAGAAGACAGCAGGTTGGAGGAGGTTACTCCCTGAAGCAAGATGGGAGGTTGCTTTCAAGACCTTCTTGAAAGGTCTTTCAAGACTGGAGAGGACTCTCATGGTCCTCTGCAAAACCTCAAGGACTTTCAAACCCCTTTGAAGGGTGAAAAGGGAGTGACTCCCCTTGGAGCAGCTCCAGCACCTCCAAGATGGTCAACCAAGACCCCCCCAGAATTGCTTCAGCCACCACATGTCAAGAGCTGCAGCAAGCAGATGACACCAGGGCTGTCTCCAGGAGCCACCCCCCCCCTCATCAGCACAGGGAAGGTGGATACACCAAGTCCCACAGCAGCTTCACGGGTGAGAGGTCACCTTGGAAGTAGTCACATTTGCCATCCATGAAGATGTAGTTCATAAGCACCACGCTGAACATGCTGGCATAGACATGGAGGTCACTGAAGACAAGCGTGAAGTTGGTTGGCTGTGAAGCAGAGAGGATTTGGGATTTATGGCCAACCAAGGACAGCCCCAGACCAACTGCAGCTGGGGACTTGCATGTCACCCCTTGGAACCCCTTCTGCCACATGTCCTGAGGGCTGAGGACAGCATCAGGCAAAGTAGAAGACATCAGCCCACACTTTCCCCTGCACCGAGCAGAGGAGACACTGGGCATGGCAGCTGTGTCCTTGCCATGTTCCATGGGCTGCTGCATGTCCCCAACCCCACCATGGGAGGTCACCCAGGGCCTGTCCTGAGGGCTACTCACATAGAAGATGGTGAAGAGCACCAGGATGGGGATCTGGAGCATGCAGACCTGGACAGCGATGCAGTTCCCGATCTCAATACTGAGGAGGACAGAAAGGTTAAGAACCACCAAGAGCCAGGTTCTCCAGCAGCCCTTGGGTCACTCAGCTTGCAAACCCACCTCAGGGAACCAAACCGTGCAGCCCAACCTAGTTCTGGCCCCATTTTCTGGGTGGCTTTAAGTCCTCTTGAGGGCAAGTTGGCAGAGATCTGACCCACCAGTGGCATGAAACTGGGCAGCCCATCACTGGCACCACGATACAGCCATGGGACTGGAACAGGACATGGGGACCATGCTGGAGGACACCCCAAAACCCATCAAGGTATCAAAAGCAGCGTGAGCAGCAGGGCCAGAGGGGGATTCTGTCCCTCTGCTCCGCTCTGTGAGACCCCCCCTGCAGTGCTGGGGCCACCTCTGGGGTCCCCAACAGCAGAAGGACACGGAGCTGTTGGAGAGAGTCCAGAGGAGGCCACGGAGATGCTGCGAGGGCTGGAGCAGCTCTGCTCTGGGGCCAGGCTGAGAGAGTTGGGGGTGTTCAGCCTGGAGAAGAGAAGGCACCGGGGAGACCTTGGAGCACCTTCCAGTGCCTGAAGGGGCTCCAGGAAAGCTGGAGAGGGACTGGTGCCAAGGGCAGGGAGTGATGGGACCAGGGGGAACGGGTTCCAAGTGCCAGAGGGGAGATGGAGATGGGATGGGAGGAGGAGATGAAGGTGGTGAGAGCCTGGCAGAGGTTGCCCAGGGAAGTTGTGGGTGCTGGAGGTGTTGAAGGCCAGGGTGGCTGGGGCTTGGCGCACCCTGGTGTGGTGGGAGGTGTTCCTGCCCATGGCAGGGGGTGGCACTGGCTGAGCTTTAAGGTCCTTTCCAACCCAACCCATTGTGTGACCCTTTGAGCCCCCTCACCTGAGGCTCAGGTTGTTCTGCAGGGCAAACTGGATGCCGTTGACAATCTCTGGCAGCTCAGGCACCATGGCCAGCACGGTGACACCAATGAAGTACTGCAGGGAAGAGGTGACACCAGCACATGGGTATGACCCGGTCCTGACCACCTCCAAGCTCCTTGGATGCATGGAGCATCTCAGCATCTTTCCCTTGGCTCTTGGGGCTCAACCCCACAGCCAGAGCAGGTCACCTCTTGGTCCCCAGGACCACCCAAACCTGGCTCACCACCATCCCCACACTCACCTGGGAGATGGTGGAGTTGGTGAGGATGGGGCTGATGTGTTCCGTGGCCAGGTCGGCACAGGCTGACATGCAGAGGGTGGAGAGCAAGAGGATGACCAGGGCTCGCCAGCGAGACCAGTGCACCACAGCACTGTGGTGGTGACCAGGCACTGGGGGAAGAGCAGAGAGGTGGTGGGACACCCCAGCGCAGCGAGAAGACCCATGGTTTGGGGACATCCCATGGGTTGGGGACACTCACTGTGACAGTCGCTGATGTGGATGTCGTAGATGTGTGAGTGAGTTTTCAGGGTGAAGAAGAGCCCAATGAGGTAGGCAGCAGGGAGCAGGAGGGACACGGTGTAAACCAGGGGTCTGTGGGACACGGGTGACATGGTCAGTGCCACCAGGGTCCAGCATGGAGACCCCAGAAGGTCCCCTTGGGGATGGAGGAGACGGGGTGCTGGATCAAAGCCCTTCATTGAGGTGGAGAGGGGATCTGGGAGGGATGCAGGACCATGACCAAACCCAGGAGGTGCCACCCCAGTGTGGGGACAACCCTGACCCCCCCCATCAGGCACTCACTGGACGTGGCTGTAGTAGAGGGTGCCGTTGTTCTCCATCTGCAGAGAGAGAACCCATCAATGGGGATGCAGGGGACAAGGGACACCTTGTCACCTTGCCACCACTAAGAGCAGGAGCCAGGTGGGCTCAGAGGATCCATGTCCCTGCTCACCAGGTCCAAGTGACAGTTGTGGCAGAGGTAGTGGCCCAGTGGGTTCTGGGTGACGTTGTGGCACTCACTGCACACCAACTTCCCGTACACCTTGGAGAAGAGCGTTGGAGCAAAGACACCTGCAGGGATGGAGAGACACAGGGTGGGCACCCACGTTGGTGGCACCACCCCCAAACCTGGGGACAGCCCTGTCCCCAACTCACCTCCCACGGAGAGGAAGAGCAGGGCCGAGCTGACGCCCGCCGAGCGGCTGTTGAACCGTTGCTCCTGGTGCCGGATGCCCCCGATCACCATGCAGAGACCCTTGGGGATGGAGAAGACCCCCAGAAGAGTTCCTCCATCAGCACTTTGCTCAAAGCACCCCCCCAGCTCTCTGGTGCCACCTCATCTCACCAGGATGAGGAGGACACAGCCCACCAGCACCCGCCCAGCTCTGTGGTGCCACCACATCTCACCAGGACAAAGAGGACACAGCCCACCAGCACCACCCCAGCTCTCTGGTGCCACCTCATCTCACCAGGATGAGGAGGACACAGCCCACCAGCACCCCCCCAGCTCTCTGGTGCCACCACATCTCACCGGGACGAAGAGGACACAGCCCACCAGTGTCCCGGTCAACGCTGACTTGACGATCTCGGCGTAGCAGCGGTTGCCCTCACGGGAGCCCTTGATGAGGGCTGTGATGTAGAAGGTCAGCTCTGTGATGGAACCAAACGTGGCGTTCACCACCGCTCCCACTGCAAAGTTGCTCTGGGCTGAGATGCTGGAGGAGAAGAACATCAGCAGTGTCACCACCTTGCCACCAAGTGTCACAGAATCCCAGAATGGTTTGGGTTGGAAGGGACCTCAAAGCTCATCCAGTGCCACAGGCAGGGACACCTCCCACCAACACCAGGTGGCTCCAAGACCCATCCAACCTGGCCTTCAACACTGCCAGGGAGGTGTCCCCTCTGTCACCGCTGACCTGGCGATGGCCATCCCGATGTAGTAGGAGAGGGGCATGATGGAGAGCAGGGCCAGCGTGAACTTGATGGAGGAGCTGGTCAGGCGGTTGTGGCTGTCCACATAGCCCAGCACCAGTGTCACCAGCACCAGTGGCAGCAGGTCTGGAGTGGCCAGTCAAGGAGATCTCAGAATCCCAGAATCCTAGGGGTTGGAAGGGACCTCGAAGGATCATCCAGTCCAACCCCCCTGCCAGAGCAGGGTCACCTAGAGTCCATCACACAGGANCATCCATTGCCCCTTGTCCTATCATTGCTCAGCACTGTAAAAAGCTTGGCTCCATCGTCCTGATCCTCACCCTTTACATATTTGTAACCATGGATGAGGTCACCCCTCAGTCTCCTTTTCTCCAGGCTAAAGAGACCCAGCTCCCTCAGCCTCTCCTCACAAGGGAGATGTTCCACTCCCTCCATCATCTCTGTGGCTCTGCGCTGGACTCTCTCAAGCAGTTCCCTGTCCTTCTTGAACTGTGGGGCCCAGAACTGGACACAGGACTCCAGATGTGGCCTCACCAAGGCAGAATAGAGGGGGAGGAGAACCTCTCTTCACCTACTGACCACCCCCTTTCTAATGCACCCCAGGATGCCATTGGCCTTCATTGGCCTCCTGCACCCCAGATGACCAAGGTGGGGTGGGATTTGGGGTTCAGCCCCCCCCCATGGTTGGATACTGACAGCGAAGACGTTGATGCCATCCACGGCGTATTTGTAGTAGTAGGGGTTGAGGGCATGGTAGCAGCAGAGGATCACCTCCCCCTCCAGCGGCACCTCTGTCTGCAGGGGGTGACAAGTGGGTGACACCACTCCAAGCACTCCCCCCACACCCCAAAATCCACCCCATGGAGCAAGGTGAGGGACCTTCAGCCCCACACAGAGGTACCCACCACCCTGAGGTGCCGGACGAGGACTCGTTCTGGTGGCAGCAGCAGGACACGGGTGGCAGCGCGGGCGCTCAGCTTGGCCACGGGGATGAGGACAACGAGGAGCCACGCGGTGACACTCACGAGCCCGTGGGCCAACGCCAGCACGGGGTAGCCCAGGCACAACCACACCATGGTGCCAACACTCTGCTGCCAACAGGGAAGCACCTTCAGGGGTTGCCCACCCCCAAAAAAAGCCACCCCAGGGGATTGGAGGCACCTATGGGTGCCATCTCCACCACCATGGGGGGGTTCCCGGGGTGTCACCGTGTCCGGCGTGGGGCTCACCCAGTATCCTGTGTCCACCCAGCACGGTGGGCGCCAGCGGCAGGGTGTGGGGCCACCAAGCAGGGCTGAGCTCTCCGTGCTCAACGCCTGGTGGGATTTGGGGACCTGGAGGGGACAACAGGAGGTGTCAGGGACACCCCGATGTACCCCCCCATGGGGTCCCCAATTTGGGCCATGCCGTTACCTCTGCTTCCTGGATCACTTTGCCAAAGGGCCAGAGGAAATACCCAGCCAGGTCCCAGCAGAGCCGCCCTGTGGGGACACCACCATCAGCTCTGGTAGGGACACGTGTCCCCAACCAGGGCCACCCTGCAGGGAGGGGACCCAGGAGACCCCAGCACCCATCGATGCTGTTTTGGGCTCAGCCAAGAGGACCCATGGCTCACCCAGCCCTTTGCATAAGACCCCAAATTTGTGCCTCACCATGAGGAACCCCAACAATGGTGATGAACATCACGGCAGCCACCAGGACGTAGAGGAGCGAGAGCCACCAGCCGAAGAGCAGCAGGTAGAGGACATTCCCACACGTCACTGTGGACCCTGTGAGACAGGAGGCACCAGGTGGGATCATTGTCACCTGCACCAAGGTGGTCCCCAAGGCCACCCACCCACCTCCAGAGCCACGGATGACGTTGAGGTCAGAGTAGAGCTCCTTCACGATCTCCGAGCGGTCCTCCCAGGGTCGGGCTGTCACGTGGCTCTTCCACTTCTTGAAGCCAAACTGGGGGGGGAAGAATTTTCCATGGATGAGGAGGGGGAGAGAAAAAGCAAACCCACCCAGGAGCACCCATGGGCACCCACCTTGTAGTTGTTGGAGAGCTTGTTGGCCTCCACCACGTTCTCAGCCGTCAGGGTGGTTTTCACCACGCAGCTCTCACACATCTCCTCTGAGTGCTGGTGGCAGCAGGACGGGGGGGACACGGCTGGGGGAGAGACACAGGNGGGTGGTGACAAAGGGTGTGGGACCACCCCCAGAGCTCACCCCATGGCCAACCTACCTGTGGGGACACGGGGACGGTGCAGGTGGCAACCCAGGTCCCCTTGGGTGTTGTTGATGGCGGCGCAGAGGGAGCTCCGGCGGGGGCCATCGGTGTCACCCTGGGGCTCCGTGGGCTTGGGGACATCTGAAGATGGGTGGGGGGCTCAGAGTCACCCTGTGGGACACCTGAGGTCCCCAGAACCCCCCCAGGGGGACACACAGAGCCCCCAGGGGATGCTCAGGACCCCCCAGGGGATGCTCAGGACCCCCCAGTTGCTGGGTTGGGGGGTTCCTCCC
>VZRW01002676.1:435-22605 GCA_013398125.1 Aegotheles bennettii
TATGGATCTTGAAATCCACTATCTTGTGGTCACTTGGCTGCCCTTGAGCTTCACATTCCCCACCTTGTTGGTGAGAACAAGGTCCAGCGTAGCACCTCTCCTTGTTGGCTCCTCTGTCACTTGGAGAAGGAAGTTATCATCAACACATTCCAGGAACCTTGTGACTTGCTTGTGCCCTGCTGTGTTCTCCCTCGGGCAGATACTGGGGTGGTTGAGTCCGCCATGAGGACCAGGGCTTGTGAACATGAGGCTACTTCTGTCTGTTTATAAAGGGCCTCATCTGCTCAGTCTTCCTGGTCAGGTGGCCTGTAGCAGAAACCCACTATAATGTCCCCTGTTCCTGCACTCCCTTTAACCCTGATCCATCAGCTCTCAGTTGGCTCCTCATCCATCCCCAGGTGGAGCTCCGTGCACTCCAGCTGGTCCTTGGCATAGGGGGTGACACCTGCTCCTTGCCTCCCCTGCCTGTCCTTCCTAAAGAGCCTGTGACCTTCCATTCCAACATGGTTGTTCTTGTATTCTTAGTCGGAAAAAATATGGAGGCTGGTTTCGATTTACATTTGTAGTAATTCTCAGTCCTTATTTGGTTGTTTCTGAGAGGTGAAAAGGACACTTAGGTTGTCAGCTAGGATGTTTATGTGGCCCTGTCACTCTGATGTCCAATGCTGCTATGATTTCCATGTGAAACCTTGGCCTCTCTCCCCGTTCTCCTTATCCCCTCCTCCCATACTGTAGATCTGCTGCTTCATTTTAATGCACAGCGCTATGGTAAAAGAGACTGCATCTGCAGGGGGATGAGGAAATCGCCTTTCCTTATACTACTCACTGGGTGGCTTATTTACAGGCAGGATTCTTCTGGGGCAGCTCCTGTTGGAAGAGTGAGACATCAAAATGCTGGCTTGAAATTGCCATTCATACATGATCTGTGAATTGGCTAATTTTGACATGTAGGTAGTTAAGAAATTATTACAGTCAGAGGAGTCACGACCTCAACTTTTCATTATCTCCATTGGTTTGTGCCCCAGTTTGAAAGTGAAGAAGGTATAGGAAGTTTTAATTGTACCTGTGTGATTTATCCTCAGTCAGCTCTTTAATTTCTTCTGGCTGTCTGAGGTTTCCGACATGCTGTAAATTTCTCCAACTTTTTCATTATCTGCAATTTCTTTATGACTCATGAATCGGAGTGGAGAGAGAGTGTGGATTTACAGCAGAGATAAACATGTCCATAAAGTCTGTATCTGTGTCAGTAATTGTACTGCTGTCAGTGACTGTCCTGTTTTACAGGTCTCTCCTGGGAGAGGAACACGCTTTGCTACCAGTATCAGAGAAGTGTTCGCTTTGATTTGCATTAACTTGCCAGGAGATTAGGTTGCGATGGTGAGGAGGGAAATTGAGTCTGGACCTTGGCTGCTATTGTTTTTTTTAAATAAGTGGGTGTGTGGTTGAGTTGCCCTCTATGCACAGAAATAAAAAAGCAGGTCCAGGTTGTTCTTAAATACAAAATCGGGGAGATAGAGTCTACTGATGATATCAAATGTGATACTACCCATATGCATAAATTGTGCATTCTTACCATAAAACAAATGCTGTATCTAGGTAACCGTCATACATGGAAAAAATACTGCATGGATCCTTAGGGTGTTCTCTGTCTGCTGGTGAAGTAGAATAAATATTTCTCTAAGCTTCAAGAAATTCCTGCATCTTTGCCATCTTCCACCTCCCTTCCTCTGAGGGGAAAGTGCTGTTGTGGATTTCAATGGCAAATACTAATCCTAGTTTCTAGGCATTGATGACTCTGCTTGCTGCAGAAGGAGGTGTATACTGTTGGAGTTTGAGAAAAGGGGAAAAATCTCTAAAACTCTCCTAAAAGTGTCAAAAGTTCAAACTCCTGCAGTTTCTCTTTGCTTTTACTATCTGTTTGATGCCTGTTGATATTTGTGTATGTATCCTTTCGTTAGATTATACAGTTTGGGTCTGATTTTTTTTTTTGTCTAATTTTTTGTCACAGTAAGAAGGTAATTATTTTCTCTCAGAATTATTTTTAAATACTCAAAGTGACTGTAAAAACCCAAACTTCCATTATGTCAGGTATGCACTGAGACCTGCAAATGCAGCTGATAGAATTTTTCTAAGTCCGCTGGACACCTTTTACAGAAGGGAGATTATCATAAACAATGTAAACTCTGTGATTGCATAGATAGCTTTAAAATGTGCGTAGATGTAGCAATGTTAGAAATGCTAAGATGACATCTGCCATTGCATGGTTGTTAATTCTGGAGCCTAATGTTGGGAATACAAAGGGGAGCTTTTTGAGTGTTAGACAGGGTCCATCTAGCTCTGGTAACTGAGTTTCTAAAATTATGTGTAAGAACCAAGTGCTAAGTGGCCCAATAGCGGGCAGGTAACTGTGCTCTTAAAACTGCTGTTGAGCTGCTGTTGATCTTAATGAGTTGCAACAGCAATGTTCTAAATAAAATTTGAGTTACTATGAGATGCTTTTTACCTGATCTTTATTGAAATGTCTGTCTTTTTTCCTTTTCTCCTCTCCTTATCCACATCCACGTACCTATGGGGATGTGGATCTGACTTTGTTAAAAAAGATCACCTCTGAAAGGTACTTCAACCAGGATGTATTACTTGCTTTATTAACAAAAAACAACATTTAAAAACCCCAAACAAAAAACAAACACAAAAGCCACTCAGAACTTTTGTGCTATACCCCAGTATTCCTTTCTAAAAGTCCCCTTTGACTTCTATAGTTTGTTTGATAGTAGGAAGAAATGTTGTGATAGTTTGATCCTTTCTGGAAAAGAGTTGTTGGGATCATGTTGATGGAGTGAAGGTTGATCTAGGTGGTTCCCGTGGTTAAGAAATAGGAGCCTTTTCAGTGTTAGTGGTGAGGAAGAGATGTGATTAACTGACCAAACTGCTTTGAAGACTGTGAAATCATTCATCCGATGCATCACCATTAACTTTCACAGAATTTTTGGTATGCTGCTCAAAACAATAATTTATGCTTTGTGAGGACACTTAGAGTATTAGCATTGGTGAGCCAAGCAGTGGAACACTTTGTACAACCACAAGGGTGGTTGTGCAGTCTCTTAGAGATTTTCCAGACCTGACTGAATAAAGCCTTAAGCAACATGATCTGACTCCATAATTGACCCTACTTTGAGTAGGAGACCTCCTGAGCCCTTGTAACCTGGATCATCCAGTGATTCAATGAGTCCATGATCAAAGATCCTTTCTAGAAGTAACCTAATTCAAAGCCTGCATTCCCCAGTCTCAGCTGAACACAGCACTTAACAGTTGGTTCAGCTTGTGAGCTTCGAGCAAGAGATCCCAGGTGCAACTCCATGGTCTGGCTCCATGTGAGCACCCGGATTAGGAACAAGAAACCTAAGTATTGTTGTATCACAGTGATGGCTTTTGTGCTTTTTGGGGATGATGAATGGACTTCTGCATGCTTCCATCCACAGAGCTGATGATGAGTCTGTGCAACTTGTGCCGGGGAACCTCTTTTTCCGTGTGGGGAGATACAGTCCATTTAGTATCATTCTTTAAGGAAGAGAATGGTCCTCAACATACACAGAAGTTCTTGTGTGTCTAGTCTGAAAGGAGCAGTGAAGCCACCATCATCTGTCTAGACAAGCAGGGGATCAGTGGGGCTTGACTGAAGAGCTTGTAGCCACAAAAGTAAAGGAATGGGCTGTCACATTAAAGCATTTCTACCTGCCACATGCTTGGCACAGAAAGAAACATGACTACAAACAAAATGTTCTTACATTATACTGTCAAAAGCCTATTTTTTGCTACTCTCGTTCTGACAGGATAACTTGTAGACAACTGTCAGTGGAGGAATTGAGGATGGGGAAAAGTTTGATCAAGCATAAGGTTATGTGCATTTTTCCATTACTGTTTAAAAACACAAAAATGCCAAACAAATCTCAGGAGGTGCTCTGGCAGGGACTCTCAAACCTTTGCAACTGGTCTGTATTTATTATTTAAAATTCTTTTCCCATCTATACCTTTATACAATTAAAACTTTTCTACTCCTGTGTTAATAAAATGTTCCCTCTGTATTTACAAATATTAGAAAGATAGATTATCCTGGTATCACCTCTGTTTGAAATGTTTTCCTGTAAATTGTGCCTCCTGGCAGGAATGAAGAGAGAATTTTCTTTCTCAATATGGGTAGTTGGACCTATTTGCAGAGCAGCAGCTGATTCTAGTGGAAATCGCACTAGCATGTGACTTTGGAGACCTTGGTTTGGTTTCTGGTGCTATACATGTTCTGCTTGATCAGTTTATTTGCCTTCTCATGTGTCCCTCCCTGTTTCCCCAGCTGTAAGGTGCAGTTCTTGTTAACTTCCTTTTGCAAGACAATGGAAAAACTTCTAAAAGTTTTAAGTTTTTTAAAAAATCATATTTATATGATTTATCATTAAGTATCCTATCCTGTATGGTCTTTGTTTTTGTCCCCTGCTTGCTGCTATTACATGTCACAGGAAGACATCATTAGAATACTGTGTAAGTCATCAGTAAAATGAAACGGTGGTGATGAAACTGATCCTAATATCAAGTGCTCTTCAGCCTGGGACCCAAGCAAGATAACCAAACAAGCCTATTCTCAGCCATTTACAGACATTATATATAAAAAATATTTCTACTTGCTAGCAGCATAAAGGTTAAAAATCATTAGTATGTATCCATAGTAATACCAGGGAGTATTTAACTGTTTTATTGCACATTTGCCCTGCTAACTCGGAAGCAGTGGAGTTACTCAGTACGTAAGGATCAGTGTCACTGTTCCATTCAGCCAGCATTCGTGCTTTGAGGAAGGAAATAAGTGTATTTGTCAAAGAGAGTGAACATACGTTGGTGGGATATTGCTATATTCCTTTTCAGTTTTCTTTGTTTTGGATCAGGTGATAGTGCATACAAGTCCATGTGAAAAATCTCAAAGCATTTTGTCGCTTTTACTAAGTGATTCCAGTTGTTCTGACCATGAAGTCTTCTCTAAGAGCAATAATGGACTTGCTACCTTACCTCTTGCATCTCCAGTAAATGCAGCTCTGAACATCCTGTCTGTATAATGTTGCTAGACCGACTCTGATAGTATCTGTCTCTTATTGCCTCATTAACTTGGGAGCGCTAGAACAAGATAAAAATGCCTTAAAGCCTCTTATCTGATGATTGTTGTAACCTTCTGAGTGCCATTAGTTTAAGTTTGCAATCAAATGCTTCCCTTGAGTATAAAGAGCACTGATTAAACCTGAAGTGTCCCCAGAGGCTTTACAGCTGTCATGGGGGCGGTGGCTGCCCCTCTCCAAAAGGAAAAGGGGGGCTGGAGGTCCCGCTGGGGCAGCCACTCTGCAGACCTCCACGTGGCTGCCCCAGCTGTTCTGCTTTGCCTAATGAATTGTTTTACAAGGAGAGGCTGGATATTGTCATCACAAGCTGCCTTCCCCAGGGACTGAAGCCAGCCTGATAATGACTAATGTTAGTGATAGTAATTGAAGTGTGATGGCTCTCTGGGGACTTGCACACGCGTAGAGCTGTCAGGCACTTGTGGCTGGTACAGTCCCATGAATACCTCAGAAATGCTTTTTAATTGCTTGACTTTCATAACTAGTTCCCATATATCTCCTGTAGAAATACACATTTTATGGGGGGGAGGGAAAAGAAGCTGAGGACTCTGCTATGACCCTTAGTTTACACATGTAGTTTGCTACCCTGACATGTTTCTAATGAGGGTGGCTGTGTGTTCTTGCTCCCCTCTGGTCTTGGTGCAGATCTTCTCGGTGTCTCTGCACAGGCAGACAACTGAGTACACCTGAACATGCCCTTTGTTTTATGTCTAAGCCCTGCCTGCTATGATACCAATCCTTGATGTGTGTGGATTGTACTTGATTATAAAAGAAGGCAATAACTTTGTTTCAGAGTATCAAAGGATTGCTGGTATTAACAGCATGGAGCTAATGAGAACTATTTGGAATTTTTTTAGGTATTGAAAACTGGATGCAAGACAGAATAAAAATCTTGTAAAAATGTAGCACACCCAGGTGTCCCAACAGGGCTGGAGTTTATGGCCATGAGCTTTTGGGCGTTTAGGACAGAGATGTGACCAATCTGTGTAAAACAGTGATTTTTTTTTTTAATTATTTTTTTTTCCTGAAAATTTTCTCCTGAAGAAATGCATTGTTGAATGTAGCAGTGGGCTTGAGAAAAATAACTGGAATGGGGAGCTGTACTCCTGAGTTCCAGGATAGCCTTTTTTGTGTGAGGGTCTGTTTTTTGTTGTTGGGTGGGGGTTTTTTGTTGCCTTTTTTTTTTTTAACCATTGTTGTTGAGACTGGCAGATGAAATTCATTGGGTTAAATGAATGTTTTCTGCCAGTAATAGCATAGGTCACAACATTATATCAATTCAGTAAACAACTTTTAACGGGACCATGAGAACTGCCATACTCAGACTAGTACTCTTGTAGTGTCTTGCCCTCAGCAGTGGACCCTGTCAGCATGAAGACCTACTTGCTGTTCTGTGTAACTTCAGAGGAGCAGGCAAAGGGAGGTTTCTTGCAAACCCTCCCCAGCAGCAGTTGGTGTATTCCCTGAAACGTGAAGCTTCTATAGCTTTATGTATTGAAAATTTACCTATTTCTACATTTTATGTAATAGTTTTTCAGGATCTTGTTAAATTTAACAATATAATGTCATATGATTTTTAATTAAAGAGCTAATAACTTGAGTGTGTGAAAGGTTATATTTACTCCCCAGATATATCCATTCGTCTAGTAATGTAGAACGTTATCTCTTTGCAAATTTTGCTTTGTCCTCTTACAGATTTCTTGAGACTGATTCCATTATTGTTCCTCTCGTTTTAAAAATTAATCTCTGTATGGTTTGTTTTCATTAAAAAAAATTTAATGGCCATAAAAGAACTTCTCATGTATGAGTTAGTTGGATCTGGTGTGATGTTGTACTGCACTGAGAGCTCTTGTGGCTTACTTCGCTACTTACAGACTGATCTTTCCTAAGGGTCTGTAGAGTGAAAATGACAGATCTCCTCTGTCTCGGTGCTGGCTTGGGCAGAGGAAGGATGAAATTTGTGTTACTACTGCTTGAGGAAGCTGTGAGGAGAGAATGAATTTATTCATGAAGCTGAGTGACCAAGAGAAGGAGACTGGAAAAGAGATGGGAAGGGGGTGTCCTTGCCAAATGGAAAACATTTTCTTCATCCTAGTGGTTGAGGGTGCTTGGAGTATATATTCACCAGATACCTACCAGTTCCTTAATATTGAAAGATAAAAGAATAGACTGGCTGAGGGTAGGGCTTTTAATATTAGATCAATCATGAGACTATGGAACAGATGTACAAGGTCAGATGATAAGACAGAAATGTGCAGGGAGGGGAAAGGAAAGAACCTAATTTTTTGGTACTAAATCTCATTTTTGTTTCGCCCCTGGATTTAGGTGACTCATTTCAGCCCACTCTGAAGTCAATGTGAAGTATCTTAGCAAATGCAGGACGGGTTAAAATAGGTCATAACTAATTTATTCCAGCCACTCTATGGGCCTGAGAAGACCAGAATTTAAAGACCCTTTTCCAGCTCTTCCAGAGCATCATGAAAGGCCACTCCAGAAAGTAAAGCCTGTAAGGGAGAATCAGCCTGAGCTGTGGGAAAGAGGTACAGTTTAGAAGGTCACAAGAAAAAATTTGATCAAGTGGCAGGGAGGGTTCTTTGAATTATTTTCTTGCTTGAATTCCCTTGTTTAAAAACTTGTCTTTTTTAGAAAAAAAATAAATAATCCTGTCTCACTAAAACAAATTAATAGTGATGGAGAATTTACTACATACCTATTGAATACTTTGCTATTAAAAATCCAGTTTTTGAACCTAGTGTGAATTTGTCTGGGTGCTGAGACGTTTTGAATTGTCTCCATCTGTACAGGAGGGTTTTGCTGTGGCTTTTTGAGTTCTAGCTGGACATCAAAAAAAAAAAAAGGGTGCTTAATGCCACTGCCATCAGAGTAAACATACTACCTCTTCTCATCATATTCATTGCAAGTTTGTTCTACGCCTCCCCCCTCCAGTGAAGTGCTGGCTCTTAGAAATTTATTTTGGTAATAAAACATTACTTTATACTTGCCCGTGAAAGCATGTTTGAAGGCTGTTTGTGAATTCTTTAAAGTGTCGAAGAGATTGTTACTCCCTGAGCACTGCAAACTCTTACAATAATTAAGCCTGATGAATTAACACACAGAAAGTTAAGCTCATAACTTTTAGTGGTTAACTTAGGCTCTTAAAATGTGGAACCAAAACTGTGGTTGGAATACTGTACTTCGTTTGTCAGTCCCAAAATGTTACGTATTGATGGGTTTTGGTTCTGAGATTTTGGTTCAGAAATTTTATTCTTGCAGAAATTCTTGGTCACATGAGGAGAGAATAAAGTTGTGTTTACTGCTTTTCACAGTTGTAAGTCTTGACAGTAAAGCTAAAGGATATAGTTCAGTTATTTTCCCGTGGCTTATCTTACAACTTCTTTCTGTAATTGGGAGATGGCAATAGGAAACTCCTTGCTGCGTAAGTAGAGATTTTCCATCATAATTTAATTTTGAGGAGAGATTTTTACTGATTGGTTGCTACAGCACAAGCATGAGAGTGAAGGTAATTGAAAGGTGTCTAATAACCAATTAAACAGATTTTGCTGGTGTGTTGTTTGGAGCACTGTTTCAGTGAAAGCTAGTGAAGCTTATCATAATAAACTTCAGCAGAATATATATTCTGCTGTAGAAATTATTTTACATTTATAGGGCATTTCCATATGGAGAGGTTTCTGTGCTACGAGGTGTATGTATCCACATATTGTTTAAACTGCACAAAGTGCCAATTATTTTGGTGTCAGTATGCACACTGTCATGTAAAATCTGTCTTTCCAGCTATTTGGTAATGTACAAACATCTGTATTATAAATAATGCAAGTCTGTCTTTAAGTCCTTGCATGACGTTGCCAAAACTTCTTGTTACATTTTAAAGCTTTCTAGTTTCAGCAGCAATTCAACAAATTCTAGCTCCGATCTTCTTCAAACTAAAATGTGACTTCTATTCTCTCACTATAGGGTTTAATCTTCATTTTACTGAATGGGGTAAAATCAGGTTTGGTCAGTAGCTGGAGGGGAATCTGTGTAGAGCCCAGGTGTTGGAATGAGCAGTGTGGGTGCCCTTCTTCTGGTGGGTTGCTGAACTATTGTCCTGTGGTAGCTCTAGAGGGCTCTCTGCTGTTGGGAATGTTACATTTCCAGTGAGTGGTGTGACATAGGTCGTAATAACCTGTTGGTCTTTAAAGAACTCGTAACACTTTTTTTGCAAACGCCAACTCATTGTCATCAGCAAAGTACAACATATGCAATTAGGAGCTCATTTTTTCCAGTGTCGGCTGGAGATTCTTGTTCTCATTCTGAACTGTGTTCTGCTGTGTGTGCAAATGGCTGTCGCTTAAGTTACAGCATTTAAGTACTGTAGGAAGTAATTTTTGTGTATGCAGTTTGCGAAGTTCCTTGTGTAAGTCACAAGAAGTAATGATGCGCAGGAAAGACAGAAAATAATTAATTGTCCCAGCCTTTCTTGGTACCATGCAGTTCATTACTGTACTAACCTTAGAAGTATATGGTCATTGTTATGGGAGTGTTAGATACAAATGTACAAGGTGGATGACTAGATGAGACAGGATGAAAATATGAACAGTAATAGCATTTGTCATCAGGTTGTATCAAGTGGCATTTGGAAAGGAAGGAATAATACCTATGTAATAATTTTGGGTTTTATTTCCAAACCCTTCCTTTGGGTGTTACACAAGGATGTGAATCCCAGTTCTGCCTTGGTGTTTGTGCAGCATCATGCTGGGTTTGACTGGATATTCTAGATCAGACCTGTATGGTTAAACTAAAATGGTCTTTAAAATAGTTAGTCAAGCAGTTAAAGATTATAATGCTGTTCTCTGTTGTAATACTAAATTCTATTCCTTTATAGTTTTGTAGGTTTGCTTTTCCATATACACAGTTTTGTGCTGACATGTGTTGCATAAGGGAAGCTGATGGCTTGGGAAGCTAGCTGGTGACATTTGGGGGAGTTGACATGAGGATAAGAATGCGAGGCAGTTGGGTACATGAACCCTTTTGTTGGATGTGTGTGCTAGCATAGCAGCAGTGTGTAATAATTTCAGTGCTAACACTAATGTCAAACATAACCAAGGAAGAAACATTCACTGACATGAATGACAACAGTTTGGATTTCCTGGAGTAATTGTCTTTGGTTTCAGAAAGCCAGTGCTGCATTGCTTTCACTCGGTTGTGTTTCAAAAGCTGTGAAGACTAGAAATAACTAGAAATAACATCTGTGACCACTAGAAGACTAGAAATAACATCTGTGATGACTAGAAATAACTGCAACTCCATTACTGCTTATATTGTCCAACGCATTTGGGCAGCATGGGTTGGATGTCTGTTATGGATGGTGCTGCAGTTTCTGTATGACAAGGAGCTTATGTTTTGAGGGAGTGAAAATAATGTTGAGTTTGATGCTCAGTGAGCTCCCCAGGAAGAACATGCACAAGTGTCTTGCTTTACCTGCTCCGTGGTGAGTTCTGCCTTGCATACTCTGCAAAACCCTCGCTTGAAATCACTGTTGTGAATTTACTGCTGAAGGGGGAAAAGGTGAAGTATGGCTAGATTCAGGAAGGGAACAGGTGGTTTTATTTTCCTTGGTAGCATTTGTAGTTCCCCAAGCAATGAGGGCTGGAGAAACTGGCTGTTGAGAGTCACATCTTGACTATATGTTTGGACCTGTTGTAAAATCCTGTGATGTCTGCTGGTTGTGCCAGTGTGGAAATCCTCCTCATAGAGTGGAGGGAAAGGTATTGAGAAATCTTCCCTGTAAACTCTGTTTTTTCCCTTCCTCTAGGAGCTACTTTTCATAGTAGGAAAAATACACTGAATTACCCTTGTCTGCATAGATAAGAACAAGCTAAGAACAATTAAGCTATTGATTACTTTTTTGTAAAAAGATGCTTCTTCCAGGATTCATTTCCCTATGCCAGCCCTGACTTCAGACACCTGCAACACACAAGTTTTGGTCATAGACGAGTTCAAACGCTCATTCCTTCTAGCATTTTGGATGTTTTTACTACATATACTACATCTTTTCATGTCTGGCCACTGTAGTTTGAAAGGAAATCATACCTTTTTAATTTAAGGGTCTGGGTTGTACTAGTTTAGTTTGAGTTTGTATTTTTGGTTTTAATATACCAGTGAAATTTTTGCATGAGATCTTAAGGCATGGCCAGTTTTAATCTACATAGGATTTTTTATTTTCACTTGTAATATATTTTCAAGTAATTGTGATTGAATGGAAATAATTTCTGTGAGATACAATATAGCGGAGTTGCATCTGCATCCTCTGTTATTTATGCTTTGACTTGTTAGGTTTGAATGCTTTCCTAGTCAGTTAATAATCAAATCAGAGTACTGAAGTCACTGAACAAAATGTCTGGTGTCTTAGAATTAGTGTTACAGATATGCTGTCCGTATGTATGAACATGCTTGTGTCTATATGCCATATAGATTGTTAAATTGTACATTGTACATTTGTAAAAAGTACATTGTTAAACCCTGTCAGTTTTGAGATATAAATGATTTAGGAAAAAATGAATTAAAGGTACCCTTTTGGCTATTGCATCTGCCTGAGGAATGTTCTCTTTGTTTGGAGGATTTAAAAATACAGTCCCTGTGTTTACTTCCCAGTTAAACTGTTCAGAAAAGTCACTAAATGCAGAGGGGGATACAGTGAAAGTTACTTGGCACAAATTTATATGGAGAAGAAAAAGGAAATAAACATTTTCTGTAGTCTTCCATTCCTAGTTGTTTTATGGTTAAGTAACTATGATGGATAAAATTCCGGTGAATACAGGTTTCAGAGATATACAGCTGAAAGGGATAAACAGAAAGTGTTTTTCACCTGTGGTGGTCTTGAACCTTCAGAGACCTGTATATGAGCTTTACGTTATCTGAAGCTGTATCCTAATTGCCTTGCCTTAAGGGGTATGAAGTGCATGTATAAGTATTTTCATTTCAAGGTCTTGTTTTTACAGAGTCCTTAATTTCTCTGTTTCAAACAATAGAGGAAAGTGACCCTTTTTTTGTGTTAGCCATTTCCACTTTCTGTTAATCCAGCAGCATCACTGAGCTTCTGTGTCGTAGTTTGAAAGTACAGTGGCAGTGTTTGTAGCATTTTAAAATCAGTTCAGTTGAAATGATTATAGTGAAAAGTAATATAAAGCTTTTAACAGTCTGCAGTTTTCAAAAAGCTGAACTTTATACGTAAATGCGTATGTTACTGTGTTAGCGTTACCTGGTGGTGGTTTTCAGCACTGTTTTGAGTGGTTTATTGGAGCTTTTAAAAATGCTTCTATTTTCTTTTTTAAGCATTATGGTAACCCAGTTTCACTACCTCACCTGCGCTTTTTAGGGAACTTTCTTCAGCCACTCCACCCCCTGAGCCAACAGGATGGTAATTCTCTAGTTGCAATGGGTGCCAGTGCCCACTCTCTGAAGAGCTGGCTTGTGAGTGCTCGTATGAGGTTCTGGCCCTAAATCTATTCATCACGCCAGGGTCATCGTAGTGCATTTCCTGGGCTGAAGTTGCAAAGTCTCCAGTCTCTGGGTTGCCTGCTGCTTCCCTGTTAGAATTCAGCATGCCAGACCCATGGCACCCCTGTCTTTCATGAATGGAATTCAAAAAGACACTTACATTTCCATAAATAAATTAGGAATTCAGTGGCTTCTTCCGGCTAATCAGTGCAGGCTGATAAACCTTGCTAGCTGTTTAATAAATGAATTGTGACTGATTACCTATTAATATGGACGCCTCAGGAATTCACCCTGGGGGAAGCAGAGCAGTGAAATAGAGAGGGGCATGGCCCCCTGGGAAATCAGGGCTTCATGTTTGCAGCTTAAATATCTCTGTGAAGTATCAATAAGGAGGTAATTGAATTTTGAACACAAACATGAGCGCCGGATGGATGAAGGAGAGGGGGGCTCTGATCATCTCTTCATGCCCCTTCATACTCCCCTCCCCTTTCCCTTAGAGACCACTCTAGTGAAGATAGATGCTAAATCCATTAAATAAAGATTAGACTCTGTCGTGGTAGAAAATGGCAGCTTAGCTATATCCCTGGGCAAATTGGGACCTTTAGCAATACAGAAAATTAAAATATACATTTTTAACAAGTGTGCTGTCGACACAGTAATAATGACTATGTGGCTTGTGGGGTTTGCACACCTTTCAGATCTGCTTTTGTTTGGTTATATCACTTGCTCTTGTTTTGAAAACAGCCTGCTTGGTCTCTCTGAAGCAGAAAAGACTTAGGGGAAAAGGTGGTGTTTTTTTCCCCGCCTTGCTTTCTGTCTTAGGTGCTTTATCATGGCTCTTATGCTTGTAATAGTATAGAAGATCAGTACTCGGAAGATCAGCATTTGAATATGGAAATAATTAACTTTGGCTTCAGCATGCTCAGTCATCTGTCCTGAAAAGTAGTTGGAAGTAGTCTAGAGGAAGCATAGAGGTGATATTGGAGAGTGAAATGTAAATGTGATCAGGCTTGTTAAAAATGGGTTTTATTCTCTAAGCACATGGCTTTGTTTTTTATTTATTCCAGATCAATTTTTCTGAGTTCTACCATTATGGGAAAGATTAGTATAGGGGTATGCATTGTAAAATGTCAATGATCTTTATTGTCATGCACTGAATTGTAGAAACACAGCTGAAGTGGCCTTTAATGGGTGACAGTCTTCCTTTATAATACTGTGCTAGACGTAGAACATGATCAGGCCTTCTTGACAATATTGCATGCCCTATCCTCTGTTGCAGAAAGTCAGCAGATTCTCCTGGGTTTTGCAGGCAGAACCTCATCTGCCTGTACAAGTAGGGGACCAATTGCCATACTAGAGAGACTGCTCCTCTTTCTCCAAATAAGATGATCATTCTGCAGAACAAAATCCAAAATTGTTTCTGTTTAACATTTCTTAACAAGAAATGAACCTAAACCGATGAGTTTCTGGGGAAAATTGCTGTTCCTTCCTTCTATATTTTTTTTCTCTTTACTCTGGATAGTTTTTAGAATGCAAAGAGAAAAAAAGGATTTATGCTTTGCTGATTTACAGTGGACTGAGACAGTAGTAACATGGGGACTCCTGTCTATTCTTCAATGACATCTCTCTGAGAACACGACTTCGCTTTTTTCAGACTTCTCTCAAAATTTAGCAGTCATGCCTGGAAAACCCTTGATGCTGCATCCTTAGCTTCAGCTACTAAGAACTGAACCCAGCATCGTCCTCTTTGGTTTAGGAAGAACAAAAGTATAGATTGTTAAGCATAAGAAAAGTACTAATACACATGGGTCCATTCCAGAGACAGTAATGAGAGTACTAGCAATGTCTTGGCTTCCATTAACTCAGAGCTGCTGCGGATGTGGAAAAGGTTTTCCATCTGTTTCCCAGACTATCATCTTCTTCCACGTTCCAGCGGTTTACTCGCTTGTCTTTTGTCAGAGGGCTTTTAGGTTGGGAATATCTGTGTTCTTTCATCCAGCCATGCTTCTGGCAAGGAAAAAATTTTCTAAGCTGGCCCACCCTCAAGGATTCTCTTTCATGGTGTTGGCACCAAATTGAAAATGAACAGGTACCACTCCTTAGCTAAACTGCAATAATTGATTGTGTATGTGCTGTAGCCTGTCTCAATTTAAGAAGCCAGATCTCAAGCCTCCTTTGGTAAAGGCAGATTACAGCACCGGGTTTACCTTTGGCCAAGGTTGTTGATCATGGGCTCCTTCTCTCTTAGGACTTCTGGCCTTTGTCCCCTTGCAAGGGAACAGTTCCTCTCTTGAACCCCACCCCTCTCTCTCCATTTCTCAGTCTGTTAACTGTTTATTACTCCTCTAGTTTCCTTTAACTTTGGTTAGCCCCTTTCAAAGAAGTCACCAGTACCTTGACCGCCTTTGTCCTTGTTTCTCTCACGCTACTGACATCTTTAGCCTTACTGTATCACCTGTCCCTATGCCTGGTTTGGAGATTTTTCTGCTCTCTACTCCATGCGTGTAAACTTAGACTGATTTTCTAGCTCAGGAGTCTGCCTTTGTGTATCCTGAATTAAAAAGGAGACTCTTGGTAGTTTGTTCTGTAGCTTCTTCTGAAAGCAGACATGTGCCAGGAACCTCACAAGCTTATGGCTTTCCACATATTAAGGCACTTAGTGATGCAGCATTTTAATTAAATTAACCAGAATTCGTAAATTGTAGATAGACAGATTTTCCAGATCATCTCAATATGAGCTTTTAGAGTGATCAACACTCTGCTGGTGTTTAATCCATCAGACTGCCATATGGACTGTTGAAGAGCAGAATATCTGTTTATTAACAATTGTTGTTTTATCACGTCAGCAAGTGCGATTTTTCGTATTTGAGGACCTGAGAGTGCAATCTGTTGCTGTATCTCTTATACAAATTATATCAACCTCATGCCAGACCCCATTTCATGTCTATTCCTCATTTTCACTTAATCTAGGTGATCCGATAGGCTGTCTGAGTGGCATGATGACCAAGAGGGTCATTCCACCAGAGTCTCCAGAAGTTCTTTGGTTACACGATCACAAGAGGAATGTGTCCAGATGTCCTTTATGAGAAATTATATAGATCTCTGTAGCATCAGTGGTTTCTGCAAACAGTGAGACAGATTTAGTGAAGCTTTTGCAATTTGAACAACCAGAATATGTTACAATCCATGAAGTTAGAAAGTTGTTCCCCATCTTCAAAATCGGGCTGACCTTTTGTTAATTCTGTATTAATAAATACCTGTCCTCACATTCTATGATGTTTTCTGTGTTGGACTTCCTTCGCAATAGAAGTTACCTGTCACTTCACAGTAGTGGTCTGTTCCATTTTATTGTGACATACAAGTCTGTTTTTACTCATTTAGCTTGAGTGAACACTGCCAGTTGTTGGTCTTTTCAATGGGAAAAACACTCTTCAGACAAGAGGGAAAAACCTTCCTGTCTTGTGACTTTTTCATTGCTGTCTTCAGAAGGAAGTATTAGCTGTTCTGGGATGGGAGATGAGATAGGTCCAGCACAGAAATATGTTTTGCAACCTAGGCGTCAGGCTCTTCTCATCAAATCTAATTTAAGATACTTTCCACTGTCAGAACCCCCTGAATTCGCAGCAGGAATAACATGCAGGCATTTTTATGTATCCAAATGTTTTTATAACTATTGGCTTATTGGCTTTCTTGGATGTATTGGTAGAGTGTGGGGAATAAGAAATGCTTATTAAGACAACTTCAATTTTGATCTCTGTTTAGGTAAGGTATGAAGAGGAAGGAACTGTTGGTATGTGTTGGTGATGATAATAGACGCAAAGCAGTGGTTTCTCACCTTTATTAGAGTTGTCCATCTTATCCAGTAGATGGCATTGAAAATTTACCTGCTGCTCGCTTCTTGCTAAGCAGTGTCTTAACTGAAATATGAAATCCTACAGGCTGTACTCTTCCCTTTTCTCTGGTGCATAGCTGCAGATCACTTCCTAAGGGGGGTTTTGAGTGCCCCCTGCCTAATGGGTAGAACACACTAAAAGAAAAGCCAACACATCATTGGATTAACAAGAAAGGAATTTAAGGCTGGTGTGCTGCAACAAAATCCGTTTTGGGGATTTTGAAATATTCCTTTAAACATTTAGCGTTTGGGCAAGCCCTGTTAGGAGTCATCTCTTTCCTGACTTACACCGTCTGTCCATTTGCTTGTCTGCCAGTCATCTCAGTATTTGTGTTATGTGGGCAAATAAGCAGTGATCTTTCAATCCTGATCCCTTGGTACTAGCTAGCTCAGACCCGCTGCTGGATTCCCAGAGAGGGCACAAGTTCTCCAAGCTAGTGGCAGCATCTGTCCCAGTGAAAGGCGTTGCTTAGGCTGGTGACAAAGGGCCTACAAATTCCCATTGCATGTGGGTTGCTGAGAGGAGGAGAGATTGTGGTTGTTGATGATATTTAGAGTGGATATCACTTAGCTTCTGATTAAATCATGAGGACAGTGGGATGTAGTTGTAGTGTAATGATTCAAATGGTGACTGGCTCTGGCTATGAAGCTGAGAAGTGAAAAATATTTACTATGCATGAAGAGAATGTCAGTTCTGTAGTACTTTATCTTTGTGTCCTGTCTCTTCTGTATTCTTTTATCTTTATTCTTTCTTTTCAGTAAATATGCTGTTTAATATAATTTCTGTACAAGCATTACTGTACTGATGCAAGGTAGTGTTTTGTTACTCTTGAGCAGCCAAATAGTTGGAAAAAAAAAGATAAAATTTATGTACAAGAAACTCAGTTCTCATGTGGGGTGAGCATGAATGCCCATGTCAGAACTATGTAGCATGGCTTTGTTTGCCTGATATTGTTTATATATTGTTCCCTACTGTGACTGTAAGTTAGCAACATGCCCATTTCAGAGTATTTAAACCACATTGGGAGCTCTTGAGCACTGCTACCTTTCTAGAACCTATGGGATTAAAAATGCCTTCTACCAGCCCCTTCATTTCCTTTGTATCTGAGGACCTGAGTAGATGAGGAAACTGGAGTTTTTTACTCCCTCCTCCTCCAATTTCAAACAAATTGTTTGTAATCCCTCTTTTGGTGACTGTGAACACTGCTGCTGTTCTGTCCCTCATTTAGCCTTGTGACCAAGTATGACGCTTGGCTCTCCAGTAAGTCCAGGCATCCAAACTATAATCTAGATCCTTGTCCATTTTTCTATGTAACACCTACAGCATAAAGCCGTTCCTATCTATCCATGCAGCTCTTATCCAAGTTCTTATACTACTACATCTTTTCGAGAATCTTTTACCCTGATCTTAACAAATCTCGTTCAACTCACAAAGATGAGCTCACCTTTTGTGTGAGTGTGATCAAGATCTCCATACATTTCTCCACACACTTTGGTATTGCATCAAACCACTTTTCTTTCTCTTCATGAGGTTTTTTTGGTGCTTTATCTAATATACTACATCCAGTAACAGAAACACAATGACTCTTCCAGTCTGTCAGGAATGCAAATTACTATAAGCCATTGCTGTGTTTTCTAAGAAACTGGTTTCCCTGCACACTTTGGAGACATACTCTGTAAACACCCGGGAAGCATCCTCCTTCTACCTGCTGTGCAGTATGCGGAGAGATCTTGATAACTCTTAAGATGATGCCTTGTGAGTGATAATTTTCAATGTTGTCTCATTTAACTGTATACCTCTGTTGTCTGTCTGTATTTCTATAGTGTCTCTTCCAAGTTCCTTAGGGCAGAAATAACTTGTCTCATGTTTTTACACCATATAGCAGGGTAGGTACTTGATCAACAACAAGAACTTCAGGCATCAAAATAATTATTCAAGATGTATATCGATATTGCTAGCTAGCTGTATTTATTTTAAAGGTATTTGTCAGGCTAGTATCCTGGCTGTTTTCTTCTCTTTTTGTTGACACTTTGTTGAGCCTGTTGACTTCCTCTACTTTGGCATTACTTGTTCTAACAGCAGATATGTATGGAATAAACTGTGTGGAGTATTCCTGGATGGGTGTTGATGACATAAGAGTCCTGCAGGAGTGTTCGAGGCTCTTTTGATCAGCTGCTTAAGAAAGGGTTTCTAGGAAATACCACAAAAAGGCACTCCTGATGTTTAGGACCAGTGTCTGCAGCTGTTGCCTTTTGACACCTACCCAGACTCTTCAAATCAGAAATAGACTCACTCTAAGCTGTATATGCAGACAGATCTCAAATAAGCTGAACTGCTCTTTTGGAGATTTTTGTATCTTTCTGTAGATTTATATGAGGTTCTCAACTTAGACACCTGAGTCTGGAATAACTTTAATTTAGCTGGCATGGATCTAAGCCTTGAATCTAAAACATAATTAATGAGATTAAAATGGGATTTCCTGGTTTCATAATAATTCTATTCCCTCAGTTTTGGAACTTGACAGAGTAAGATGTACCAATTCATGGGTGGGGGGACCTGAGGGATGGATGAAGTAGTCATGTAGTAGGGGTGACTGCATCAGGAATAGAAACCAGGTTTCCATTTACAGGCTAAAGTGCTGTCTGCTGGGGCATGCTGTCATTCTAGCCCATAATTGTATCTATAAAGACAACTTTGCCTATAAGTAACACAACTCCTGTTGCATTTGAGATAATGTTTTCTGACACCAAAGTAATATAATTCAGAACTATTACCAGAAGTGGAAGAGGACATACTTGAAGTTCAAACATGGCAACAACGTTAGTCACAGCCTTGGTTTTTCTTCTGTTATAAAACAAAAGGGAGAGAGTGGAGTAAAATTTGCTCTCTGGACCTTCACTTTCTGTATAAATTGCAGGCTGCTTGAAGGGCCATAATATCTTTAAATGTTTTATGTCATGTACATAAGTAGCAAAATCCTTTTTTCAAGAAGCTGTAAAGTAATCGCAATTTGCTGTTGCTTCTCGTTAGGCGAGTCTGAGAAAGTTAACAAATTAAGTATGATCTTCTTATGCATTTGTAATCACAAAATTTTAGTTAAACTACATGGATACCATTTTTTTCCTTAACAAAGGTTTCTCACTTTGGTAGGTTTGTAAAGAGTAGGTTTCAAAATAATTGGCACAAGTTGAGTTGGATAGAAGGTGATGACACAAGAGTCTGTACTTGGACCAGCTTCACTGGATAGCTCTGGACTGATAAGAATAGTTAGGCAAAGTTGTTCTGATACTCTGTATGTTGGAATTTTTTTAAACGATTTTGATGTTTCTGAACTAAAAACTTGTTGATTGGCAGAATTTTCATGACAAATCTATCTGAACTTGCCGGAGGATTTGGTTACACAAAATAATTGGAGTTTGCGTGCAGTTGGTGAATGTGACAGCACTTAACCATGTTTTCTGTGTATCCCTCAAGCCTCCTGAGCTGGGATGGTCCAGAACAGCCAGGTGGAAGTACAGCGTCCAGGATGGTGAAGCTGAGTGGATTGCTCTACCCCTGTAGGTCTTCAGGCTGGAGTGAATCTCCGAGACACAGCAAATTATTGTGCTGTTTCCCACCTCTTCTGCTTGATTTTAGTAATTGTTTGTGCTTTACAACCCATATTTCTGCATAAGGTTTCGTAATCTTTTCCCAGAAAGGAAGGAAGTCTCATTCTGTCTTTTGTAACTTCAGGTACTCTGTCAGCTCAGGCAGGCTTTTGGTAGGAATGATTTCGGGATAGTGTGAAATACACCATTCACGTCTAGAGAGCTGCTTATAAATCAAGAGATTTCTTCATAAGAATGTGAAAAAGAGTGGATCTTTTTGATTTTGAAAGGTAGCGCAGTTGTTATTTTACATCTCTACAATTGAGAAGATAAATTGAAAATTCCTATTGACTCCCAACCCAAAAAAGAATAAGGGGGGAGGGGGAAATCAAGAAAAAACTAATGAGAGCCAGTCAGATTAAAGGTAGCAAAAAGGAATGTTTTTTACACAATGAATAATTTGATGTGGAACTTTCTGCCACGCTGGGATTTTATTTATTTTTTTTAGACCAAGTACTTAGCAGCTATTGAAAAGGAATCAGGCAATTAAATGGATGATGAGAACATTTCCAGTTATAGCAGAATAAAATATAAAATGAAGTAGGAAATATCAACTGCCTCAGGATATAAAACAAGCACTTAGGGAAAGGAAGAATCTTTCAGAGACCATTATTTCATATGTCTTCATAATGGGGTTCCTTGCTTTTTTTTTTCCTGTGATATTTCTGATATTGGGTGCAGTCAGACAGGGTACCTGACTGGGTGGATCACTGGTCTGCCCTGCTCTGTCAGTTCCTGTGGTCATTTATGGTTTAATGACTATAGACCTGACAGATTCTTGTTTCATTGGGAATAATATTTCTATGATATACTATAATCCTTGTTTTTTAGTGACTAGGCTTAGATCCTATCTATTGATAGGATTTCATATACAAGATTTAAGTCAGTGATTTAGAATGTAAATTCAGAGCATGCTCTGAGTTACATCTCTAGAGAGAACATTATTATTAAACCTTTTTGAGGGTGTCCCCAGTGGCAGCTCCATAGAGCAGGTGGCCTGCATGGCACAAGCACAGAGGGAGTCAGGAGCCTGTATCTTATCAGAGCATATAATCTAAAAATCACTCAGCCTGTTTCCCTCTCCTGGGGAGATGACGACGATGACACAGGACTCTTATGCTAAAAACTGATTGTTAACCTGCAGAAGACGTCATTCAACACAAATCCCAGCAGAAAAGGGCTGTGTGATGGATGTTTCTGGGTAGCTGGCCAAGCTGTCATTTGGATTTCAACAGATAGTTCTCTGGGTTGCCTGAAGATTTTCAGGCCTGGTACCTGGCTTACTTGAAAATAGAGAGCATATTAATTAAAAAAAAAGCTTACATTTTCTGTTTACTAATGTATGCATATAAAACTTGAAGAAGAGAACAGTTCCTCCTCTCTCAGGGCATGAAGTACACTGGCTCTTGGCTATGGTGCTCAGTTTTCCTGGGGCAATAAGCAAAGCAGTGGCTGTGTGTGGAGGGTTAGAGGCTAGGAAACAGTGTGGAACAGGAATATAGCAGGTAGGTAATATTTGGGGAAGGAATGTAGGATTGCATATACATCTGTTGATAGAAGCATGGCCAGTAGATCGAGGGAGGTGATTGTCCACCTCTACTCAGCAGTCATTAGACTGCATCTGCAATGCCACATCCAGTGGTGTCCTCCATGACCCAACATAAGGAAGACATTGGTAGACTGGAATGAATTCAGTGGAGGACCACCAAGATGGTCAGAGAGCTGGAGCACTTGCCCTGTGAACAGAGGCTGAGGGAATGGGGATTGTTCAGCATGGAGAAGAGGAGATACCTACGAGGAGATAATTAAGAAGATGGAGTCAGGCTCTGCACAGTGCTACAGGGTGGAAGGACAAGAGACAACAGAACTCCTTGGTCTTACCAACAGGGAGGGGCTGGTGGGGAATGTGAAGCTCAAGGGCAGCCTTGGCTGCAGCAACCATGGGATGGTTGAGTTCTTAAGGGCAGCAAGGAGGGCATACAG
>VZRW01002680.1:0-22265 GCA_013398125.1 Aegotheles bennettii
GGGGCACAGCCTGTGCTCAAGCACAGGGCTCTCCAGCCTCTGTGACCAAAGCACCTCTGGCTTTGGCCACCTGGTGAATGATCAGAGGTGGTTTGGTTCCTCAGGAGCAGGACCATGGCTGCTGTGTCTCAGGAAGGGCCCAGGAAACAGAACTCAGATGTGGTGGGCTAAGTGGAAATGCTAAGAGTAATGACAGGGAAAGGAAGTTCCAGTCCTGACATTTGGAGAACACTCCTCGCTGGTTTATACAAAGCTTTGTAAATCAACCCAGAACAGAATGAGCACGCTGTGTCAGAATGCCCACACCAGGAACAAGGAGGCCAAGAGCACTGCTGGCTGCAAGAAGATAAAATGCAGATTGGGTTTGTAAGACATCAGAAATTCTTCATTCTCCTTAGGGACCTCTGCTTTTAGCACCAAGCACCCTGAGTATCAACCAGTCATTGGACAAGATGACTGACGAGCTGAGCACCACCAGTGCCCCCATCCTGGTGAGGGACAGCTGGAATTCCTATGAGACTGAAAGCAAGGAATACCCACTCTGACTCCTTCAGTCCTGTGTGTGGCTCCAGTGAATCATCTGGGATCCCGGAGCAAATCCTGGTGAATGGAGCTGACCACTCTCCGCAGATAGTGGTAACCAGTGGGTACACGGGAGAGAACAGCAGAGATTTCCTCCTCCCTGGGGGAGAGAAAATCATCACAGGTTTGAGGATGCAGAGCATTTCATGCCCCATCCCTGGCCCTGGAACCGAGGTGGTGTGGAGTGGCTCTTTGTGTTCAGCTCACCCAATATTCCCGATCTGTCTGCGGACAGTGAAAGGCAGTGAAGCAGAGGGGTAGCTGGCAGAGAGAGACAGGGTCACCTCGAATTTTGCAAACACTGTGGAAGCGGAGAACAGGAGCTTCACTCTGTGAAATAAACACAACAAGATCAGTACAGGATACTCCAATGTAGTGCTGCCACCTTTGAGTGATGTTCCAGAAGTGAAAACAAGGGAGTAAGGGATGCAACAAGCTCAGTAACTCCCCAAGAGTTCCAGCAGACTGACAGTAACTTCATAAATAAGGTTAAAGGAACCTTTCCACTCTCCTGCTGACAGCACTCTGAGTTAGAACACACTGAGTTAGAACACACTGAGTTAGAACACACTGAGTCAGAACACACTGAGTTAGAACACACCGAGTTAGAATACAAACCCCCAACCTTCCTCACGGGAAGAGTTAACACACAGAGAATTCACAGGACCTTTAAAAAATGATGGGAGAATACAGAGTAATAATAAAAAATGTGTTTCCTACTTAACATCAAATGTTCCTAGGTAGCTAACGTTTTCTGAAGTTTGAGGTAGGACTGATTTACCTCCAGCTCCATAATTCTAACGTGGTTTCATGACTCCAACCCTATTTAAATCAGGCCAAATTCCTCTCTGGCTCAGTGCTCTCTCCTGTGACAACGTGCAGGAAGGCCAGGGTTGAATTTTATTGTAAATATGGGTAAGGCCATCCCCAAGGACAGAACGCCCAGGAAACAGATGCTTTGGGATGGCACAAACCTGCTCTTCCCAGGGAAATCTCCAACAATTTGCAACTTCCCAAGCACAGGCTGCCCTTGCATCTGTTTTGACTTAACTAATACAGCTTGTATGGGATTTTTGGCACATAGCAGAACACCAAAGGGTACTACAAAATCAGAATAAGGCATGGGAACAGCACGAAGGCAGGCAGAGCAAGGTTAACTGGGCACATCTTAGCTAAGGACAAACATCAGTAATGGAAGGACAAGGTGAAGTAGGGTTTATGCTGGTCCATTGGGACATGCCACAGAATCACAGTACTGTGAGAAAATGAAAACTAAAGAAACTAAACTTCAGTTTAAGTGCATTCATCCTTCAACAACTGACTCTGCTTGGCTGAAGCAAACAGAAGATTAAAAGAAACAAAACACCAAGCTCCAGGCAACCTTTGGGCTCTGTTTCCTTTACGTTGCCACACTCTGGCCTAAAGCTTTAAGTGAGAGTCAAGGAAAGCAGCAAGGGAGGAGAGATTACCTGAGAGCAAGGAAGTGGCTGAATCCAAGATGAGCTTAATTTCCGTGCATGCAGATATTATAGTGCAATTGTATTGAAATAAATTCGATCATTGTTAAACATAGTGGCATAAAATCTCAATTTCAAGAAGACTGGTGAAGAAGGTCGGGTCAAGAGGGCCTGGTGTAAACTCCACCTAAGTTACTCACTTTGTGTCACTGATATCTGCCTTCAGAAGATTGAACTTCCCACCCCATCTCTCCAGAAATTCAATCTCCTCTCCCAAGATCTTGCAATGATTCACCACCAAAGAGACGTCCTGAAGAACCTAAGTGGGCAATCAGAAAAGAGATCACATTGGCACTCAGGCTGGTAAACAAAGCGGAGAGAAAAACAAGTAGTTCAACTGCTACCAGTTTGGATGTGAAAATTAAACTGTACAAATATAACAACAAGTTTATACATTCTTTGGCCCAAGTTTATGCCTTCAGCTTTGTGAACACAGACGTGCAGGGGCAGCAAGTTTGGCTGGGCAATTCAAACCATTCATTGTTCAGGAAGCAGAATGGCATTCAGCTCTGTTCCTTAATTCCTTAATTTCTACTAGCAGAAAAAAAGGATTTTAAGAAATCACTAAGACAGGCAGACATTAATGGAACAAACAGGGAAGAAAACACAGCTTTGAACCCTTGCCATCAGGGGCAGGTACTTCCCCTCACACCTCAGGGTATTTGTGAAGCAGATTTTGATTTGCATTGATGAAGCATTCACTCTGATGCTTTGGTTCTCAGTATCAGCCCTGTTCTCTGTGACAGAAAAGATCTAATGTTTTTCCCTGAATCTTGTAGACTTTGCTGGAACATTACCTGGGGCAAGTAGCCCAGCGTGGGACACTTTTCCTGCCAGCATCCCTGACTCTCAATAAACTGGAAGATGAGTCTTTGGACTAAACATGAGGAAGGTGGAGCTTTTTCCTCTGTAACACAAAAGAAAACCACGTTGCCAGAAACCTTTTAAAAGCCACGTAGTAATGTAAACCACAAATTTACAGATGTCTTCCCAAGAACAGATGAGCAGGGCGGTGGCTTTCAAGCTACTCGGAAAACCTTACCGTCCAAGAGAGATTCAAACTTCAGGCTAACTATCTTTCTGGAAGGATCTTCACCGAAAACATCGCCATCTGAGGAGGAAAGGAGAACCCAAGCAATTGTTATTCCATATTCTGGAGTTACAGCTCTTCCTTTTCAGCAGCAGCCATTCATTACATCTCTGAATTTTCACAGAAAGCACTGATAAACACACTCAAAGCCACCTCTCCCAGCTTACACGCTCCTGCTGTAGTGTGCTTTCTGTGTCCTTTTAGCAGGTCTTCACAAATATAGGAACTTTAGGTTTCCAGGATGTAACTATTTAACCTTCCAAATGCACAAAACAGAAGCCTACTGATTTTGTGACTTACCTACTGGGGGTCCAAACACAACGGTGAGTTCAACAGCATCATAAAGAAAATTAAATACAGCCTGCTGTTGGCTCCACTCAGTGATCTCCCACTCGGTGAAGCTAAAAGGGGGGGAAAAAAAATCACTGTCACCCTAAATTTCAACCAGCCAACACAATTATCTGAAGGACTAAGCATTAAATGCACTTGCTGTTAATTAGCATGTAATATACTAATGAAATTTTCACTTTCCAATGGAACATAGGAATCTTTTGGGAGCACAAGCATAATACTGTTCATGTTCCAGAAATGTTCAGTTTGGAATTGGAGGAGAGTTGGGTATGGGAAGTCTGAGTGCAAAGCATCATGACAGAATTGTTAATAGCAAACCAGCATGGTGCACATGGAAGCTCTCTGTGGCTGTACGGCTGATCCTAAGCTGCGAGGAGAGGGCACCCAAAGATTTCCCAAATCAGATAAGAAGGAAAACCAAACCCAAAAACATTCCTATATGAATGTGAGGCCCTGAACCTATATGAATGTGAGACCCCCAGTACTATGATCAAATAAAACCTGAAGGCCTTTTCCTTACTTGTATTCCTCCAGGAGCTCCTGGCAGCTTTGTTCTTTTTCCTTTAGTAGGTTCATCTGAGCAAGCATTTGCTCGTTCTCAGCCTCCAGATCTGACAGCTCTCTGCAAAGACAGATCAACCACGTGAGATGTGGTGCATGGGTTAAAAACCACCAATGTGCAGATGTCATTTAAAGCCTTTAGATCCTCTATGACATCCTACCTTTGGAGTCTCTCTTCTTGGGCTTTGAGGCTTTCCAGTTCTAAGAGAAAGGGAGAAAAGCTGTGAGAGAAGAGCAGCAAAGCAAGCCCTAAACTTGCTCTGCAGTCGCTGCTCTGAACAGTATGAAAGATCTCAACTTGATGGCTGTTACTCCTGCCTGGACACAGATAAGTGGTCAACAAAGGTTAGTAGTTATTGAGCAATTAAAGTACTGAATGTGATAGCCAGCACATACTCTTCAAGTCACACCGCACCAAGTTCTGAACCCTATTTCTGCAGGGAAAAGCAGTCCTTTTTGTACTTTAACATCTCTGTAATTAGCTCTATCCCACGTGGAGAAGAAAGCAGAATTAACATATCAGGGTGGAGGTTGAGTATCACCCTCTCCAGAATTTAAAAACCAAACCAAAATGAGTCACTTGGCTGGGACCATTACCTTCCTGTAGGTTTTTCCCTTCTGTCATCTCATCACTGCCATCTGCCTCCCATTCTTCCCAATCACAATCTGTGGGAAAGAAATATCAGGTCTCTGCAGAACTCAATACTTGGATTCCATTTTATTTGTCTGTGGGTTTTATAAATCTTGGTATTTCAAAGCTAACTAAGAAAAATGTGCAAAAAGCCAGAAGGTTATCTACCAAAAACCTTGAAAAGTAACAGGTAACAAGGAAAACTCTTATGGAATTGTTTCAAAGCTGCTACTGTGCAATTTGATTTCTACTTAAGGCATTGGAAGAAAATTCAGGTGGAAGAAAGGAAGTGAAAATACGCAGAGCATCATTAGCAGCAGTGCCAAGGGTGAACACTGCCAGGGTGAACACAGCTGAACAAGTTTTAAACTCAGTCCTGACTTATCTGCAGGCTCACCAGCAGGCTTGGAAACACATACCTGCTCCCAGGGCAGCCAGGCAGCTCTCTGCCTCCTTGACCAACGCCTCCAGCTTATCTGTTCTTGACTGCAGCTTTCTGTGTTGTTCCTATGGTGGGAACATCGGGATCCAGTCAGTGACATTGTTTTAAAAGCTGAATTGTCTTCTGGGACCACCAGGTGGATCTTTGCTTGCTAAGAAACTAATTAAAGAAGCTGATATGATCTCTCATTAGAAGGAAGAGGCAGACTGACAAACACTGAGGCAGTAGCCATGTGCAGAACTAGCTCCTTCACAATGTATCTTCCCAATGACTTCCCTTATGAAGGGATAAGACATGGAAATAAATAAATTCCTAGAGCTTTTAACACATTCCTGATACCTATCACAATGCATTACTGCTGCATTTCCTTGTTAATTACTAATATTGTCATTACTACAGTATAAAGAGCTAACTTCTGATAGCATTTCCTCCAATACTCCCATTTTCCACTGTTACTTTAGTTGCCAAACCCCTAGGCAGAAGGTTCCTACAGCCTAAGCTCAAGAAGTCATTGTCCCGATGTGTTTTGTATTTGCATATAAATAAAAGGAAAGTACATTTAATAAGAAGGAAAGTTCCAAGAGAATGCACACTTGTATACAATAATTAGGCTCCTAAACTTGACAGAGACAAAATATGGTGAAAGTTCCTTTGTTTGGAGCCCAACCCCTGCAGCCTTGTGGTGTTACCTGAGCACTCTCCAGCAATTTGCTGTACAGCGCCGCCTTCTCATCGTGAGCCAAGATTTTGCTCTCCTTGGTGAAATAGGATTTCATTTTGTTCAGTTCTGCTCCGAAGTTCTTCAGCTGCAGCAAATGGAAAATACAGAAGAGAAAGTGACTGGGAATGCACAATAAAATATTGTTCAATTGACCCCTCGGACTCCTTCTCTGCTCCTCTCAGGATCCCCTCTCCTGAGAATATTCCTCAGGAGGAATATTTTCCCTCATATCATCAACCTGCCTACAGTTATTCCGTGACCATTCTGGCTCTTATTTTATTTGAACACGTAAATTAACCTTACTTCTTCATTATGTAAGAAAGAACATCATCTCTTCAGGCAGTATTACCTCTTCATCAGAGCAGGTTCTCATTACTTCCCACAAACTCTTATTCACATTCACCAGGAGCTGATCCTGGACATTTGCATACACTTTTAACCTGAAAAGTGGAAAAAAAGGTTGAAAGACTCATTGCAACTGCACTGAGCACATGGAGCAGCATGTTGGTATTTACACAGCTCATTCCCCTTTTCTAATTAAACCATGGAAATAAGAATTTTCATTTAGCTGGGTCTCACATCTTGGAGAAACCCACTAGAGCCTTGATTAAATCAGACCAGAATTGTCCCTGAGATAAGAAAATAAATCATGGTAACTGTATTTCTATCTAATAGACACTGGGGGATTGGAACAAACAACAGATCATAACCTGCTACGAGTCTGCTTTCTATGTTTGATCATTTTTTCTATGATTTTAAAAGTTTAACTGCTCTGCTGTGCAACTCAAACACTCTATTAGTAAAATACAAATTACTTGAAGAAAAATCAAACTTTAATTATCTCCATAACCACAACCCCTACCCCAAGAGTCAACCCTGTGCCATCTAGATCTGTAATAAACTGGCTACCACATGGAGTAGGTTAACTATCATTTGTTATTTTTCCCATGTGCAATGGATTCACTCGATTCAGGCCACTTCACATTCAAGCAGGGCTGAAAAATAAAATCACCAATCTAGTCTGTTACTGATAAAACACTTACTCCTCTATCTTCTGAGAGAGGGCCTGGCAATCTTCCTCATAAATACGTAGCTTGGGACGATAGATGTACTGGTTGTAAAGGAGGTCCTCTGGAGTAGGTGGGGTGCTGACTGCACACTGGGGACAAACAGGGAAAAATTGTGAAATAAAAAGCCATATTTTTCAGAAACTTCCAATTGGTTCATGCATAGGAACAGGCAAAAGGCCTGGCAGCTTTATTTTTGCAGAATAGGAAAAAAACCCCAAACAAAACTAATGGAGGCAGCCTGACAAACAATTGTTTTCATTCTGGACTTGTCCTGTTTCATTCTTTTGTCGTAACAGGTTTAAAGAACTTTAAACCAGACTTTTCCCTCGCTCTTGCTAAGGTGGCACAGAATTTCAGTCAGCAAGGAGGCAATGAAGCAAGGCTGAACACCACGTGAGCCCCAAACACATCAACCCAGCCACGTGCATGGGGTTTCTGCAAAGCACCCACACCAGGCCCACAGCCACAGCTTTATTGCCAAGAAGATAAAATACTCATTAATTATTAATTTTGATAAAAATAAAATGAAAAAAAGAGACAAATGTAATTTAAGGTCAATTATATTATGCACAGCAAAGGACAGATACTCACATTGACTGGGACATGGCTGTGCCGGGGCTTCTGAATTGGAATGTGGACTTCAAGAAGTGTAAAGAACTCTCCAACTGTGATAAGACCACTCTGGAATTTCTGTAAAGATCAGAGGAAATGTACAGATAAGGACATTTTTCAAGCCAGGATGCTCACTTGCAGATCTGCACACAAGTATTTTTCCTCTTAGGACCAGTTAGCATCTTCCAGCTCTTGCCATACCTCCCGTAAGTTATCTTCACAGATGCTGTCTGTGAGGAGCTGAGACTCCATCTGACTGCTCCGCTGAGCTGGTGAAAAAAAGAGGGGGGGGATATTGCTGGGGTTAGTGATATTCCTATGGAAACACGAACCCAAGCTCATTAGTTCTAGACAAAAACGTAGTTTCATTGTAGAATTTGACCTTTATGTGTGTTTCTGGTGCTGAGTGAAGGAACCAGCTAACTGGGACAGATGAGGATCTAATGTAAAATACAACCTGTGTGGGAGTGGTAATGACATGGCAGAGGTCACTTCTCTAAGGGAGAAAGCCACGTATAAGATACCAACAAGTAATAAAACTGAGCAGGAGACTCTAGGCAGTTCCCAGAGAGAATCCCACACAGGCAGAGCCAACCAGGGCTTGTTCCTCACTCAGAGGAAAGAGCCCAACTCATACTGGATAATGCACATGTTTTCCTGGGTGCAGGAGGCCACAACTGGAGTTGGTTTTGTTAACAGGAAAGAGATCACTTCTCTTACTTGTTAATTCTGCGTCAGCCTTGACAGAATCCAGAGAGCTGCTGGTGCTGGCATGAGCACAGTCAGGGCTTTTCACCAAGAGGTTTGGAGCATCTTCACCTTTGCGGACTTCTACTTGGCTTTGAGACACAGCACCAGAGGCAACCTGATTTTAGCAAGTTAAAAAAAAACAGAATTAAAAGAGTTATGTAGAACAGTACAAGAGGAAGGCAATCAGTGGTTTATTGTAGCTGTTATCTTGACGTTCAGAATCATTTCATTTTTAGTATCGGGCACATTTTGTATTTAATCAGCGTGACAAAGCAGCATGTGACTCATTAAGCCACTTCCCACAATGACAAAGCCAAGCTGCACAGTCCTTCATTCATTTATCTGTCCAAGCAGCAGCCACTGCTGCACACCCTTCCAGCTTCTGGACCTAGAAAGTTTCTGCTGAGGAGGTACAAACTTATTTTTAAGGTCAGATGAATGTTCCATATTTGCACAGATTTCCTTGATTCAAATGCAATTTCTGCTGTCTCTGAAAAAAGCCATTTTAAACAAATATCCACGTTTGGATTTCAGGCCTTACTCTGTCGTCGTACCTAAGCAACAACTAGTAAATAGCTTAGTTCAGAGGACTGAGAATGTTTGGTTGAGAAAGGATTAAAAGGGTCCTATGGAGAGAATGATTTAAAATTGGCATTATCCCCAATTCTGGCAAGTTTGCATGGTTCAAGAAAGCTGCACACATCAACCTGATTCTTCTGTTTTGGCAAAACAATGAAAAATCCAGGGGATGACACAGCAAAACGACAGCAAACTAGTGGTTAAGAGAACAAGAAACCCCACCAACAGACCTGCTTCTACCCCGAAATTTAAACAGAAGTCCTGTTAGTGTTCACTGTATCCTTACAGTGCATGAATGGGCTCACCTGCAAGTTGTGGGAGGCCTCACCATCCAAGTTCTCATCCCTCTTGGGCTTCTTTGGGCTTTGGAGATCCTCCTCGTCTTGTTCCAAAGCTCTTTTTATGTTGTTGCAAGTTTTTGTCTCATCAAATTGATTCTTTTCATCATGGAAGGTTTGTTTCTTGATCACCTCGCTGCAAGCATTTTCCACAAATGGAGAGCTCACGGATCCACTTGAATCCATTTCTTCTAGGCAGACAGGAAGAAATTCTTCTGCTATGAACTGAGAGGGGCTGAAGTCCTGCCTGCTAAATTTGTTGTTACCTGGGGTTTCACCAGTGTTTGTGTTTCCTTCTGAAACTGGTGCTTCTCCTTTGTCTGAAGGTTTTGCATTTGTGTCTTGCACACTGGAAACAGAGGGATTCCTTCTGTTGGGTAACTTGGGCTGGAAGATCCCCAGGGGGACATTTATTCCTTGGTATTTACCCTTTAGTGCCATGCCTGAATTCACGTCTACAGGAGCAGCTCTGGATGTAAGACACATGTTCTCCTGCTCCTTGGTACAAAGTAAGTTACTCGGTTCATTTACAGTATTTTTTCCTACCCTCAAGGTATCCTCTGGTTGAGTTGATGATTTGGGCAGCTGGTCAGGAAAAGCAGTTTCAGAAATGGAGAAAACTGCAGATTTCCGAATGCTTTTCAGTTTTGAACAAATATTTAAAATATCGGATAATTCGGGTGGAGGAGTTGGATCTGTTTGATCTCTTGGACTGGCACTGACCATCAGTTGCTCACTTTGTTCAGAGTTTATCTCAAAGTCTTTTGGAGGTGTCTCCCGGTCACCTGACAGCTCCTCATTTTCCTTTGATTCCTTGTTGGAAACTGGGACAAGGCTTGCTCCAGCCAAGCCTAAATCCATAGGTAAATCTTCATGTCTAGAGGAATCACCTTTCAGCATGTGGCTTCTCTGAGCACTGCGTGCATCTGGAGAACCTGTGGAAGAACCTGGCAGCTGGATGGGAAGTGAGACATGGGACACCAAATTGCCACTTTCTTCACTGCACTCCGTGGGCCCATTACTGGGAGGCTTGACAGATACTCGCTTGGATTTCAGGTTTTCTGGAGGTAGGAGATCCTGCTGACTGTTTGCAGGGATGGAATTATCTGTGGGAAGGTCAAGATCCTGTGGTGCCTGCATGTCCATGGTCTCTTCTGGAAGCGAGACAGGATACAGGGAATCTGGTGTTGTGCCACTAGGGACTCTGGTAGCTCCTTTCTGACCAGGCAGTGCTGAGGTTGATGAAGCAGAAGAGGGAATGCTGGGTTTATCCTGTGATTTTGTACCATAGTCACCAGTCAGGTCTTTGGTATGTGGGGAATCCATTTCATCTCTGCAAGAAGACAACAACGCACCACGCAGGTCTGGTTGCTGAGTGCTTTTATGTGCCACTTCTTGGTTCTCAAATCCATTAATGTTGTTGTTCACAGCAACAGTATGAGATGCAGTTACTTCCATATCATCTTGGCTGTGGGTGAACACAATGGTTCTATCAGCAGGAACTGCAGAAATGGTGGGAATGGACCCTCGGTTCTGTACAGTGATTTCACTGCTTAATAGAGCTGCAGGAGTTCTGGTCATCTCCATGTCCTCATCCGAAGCAAAGATGACTGTTCTGCTCTCTGGAAGAGCCTCCTGGCCAGCCTGCTCAGCCATGCGCAGTGCATCCTCACGCAGGACTTTTTCAACCCTTTCCTCAACAGCAGAGTGGGACTCGGTCATTTCCATCTCAGCCTGGAAACTCGTAAACATGATGGTGGCAGTTGAAGGCACAGCCTGACCAGGCTGCCTCCCTCCCAGGGCATTTCCTCCCAGAGCTACACTGTGGGTTTTAGTGATTTCCATATCATCCTCAGCAAACACGGTCACTTCACTGGTTGGAAGTGTTTGCTGCCCAACCTGCTCCTCCAGGTCCCGTCCATCATCACATACTTTTATTTTACCAGCAGAGAAGGACTTGGTAATGGCCGTGTCAGCCTGGCTACCTGTGAACATCGGGGTTTTAGCAGGGTGAGCTGAAGAGGCAGAAGGAAGCCCCCCCTCACTTTGCGAGATGATTTCATGGCCTATTGCAGCCGTGTGGCTCTCTGTGATCTCCATGTCGTTGTTCTCATCACCCAGTGAAAACAAAAGAGTCTTTTCCCCCATTGTCCCCTTCAAGCTTTTCCTCCCAGTCCTTTTAGCCATGTTAAGCACCCCATGAGACGCAGCCTTTGCCATAGATTTATCAATTACACCAGTATTGAGTCTGCTCATTTCCATGTCATCATTGCAGGTAAAGGTTTTATCTCCGGAGATGAAGGGTAGCTCATCATTTGAACTCTTGCACTGCAAGATTATTTTGTTGTCTGCTGAAACCGTATGGCTCCTGGTGATGTCCATATCAGCATCTTCTGAAAAGATGGTCGTTTTCTCACCTGCCAAAGGCAAATGTTTGAAACCAGCCATGGGTAACATTTTCTTGCCATGTGCCACGGAGTACACATCGCACGCCGGCTGCCCCTGGCTATTTATTGCCATCGTGACCCCTTTTTTTAAGAACATTATTGTATTTTCCTCTTGCACAAGGTATCCAGGTCCTGCTTTTCTCCCTGATAAAACAGATTGAATCATTCCTGTGCAGTTTCCAGTCAAGTCCATGTTTTCACCAGAGGGAAACACAACTGACTTTTCTGAAAACAACGGCAATTGGGAACTCTGGTGTGCTTCAGACACCTTGGCTGGTAAGGGCTCCCCAGCACCCCTCGAGCGCAGGACATCAACAGAGGGAGGATTTTTAAAATCTGCTTCTGTTTTACCAATTGAAAAATCTCTCTCAGAACCCACTCGAGTTGGCAAAGTTTTGTTTGCCAGCTCCACAGTCCGAGCTTTCTCTTGCCCGTCTGAGTTCTGGCAACCTGCATTTATCCCTAACATTGTTCCAAGTTGTTCATTTCCTTTCATTCCAGAGGAAGCGGGCTCATTACTGGAAATAAACGAACCACTTGGAGCCAAAGGAGTAAGAGTTTGCTTGTTTGTGTTCATGTTCAAACCCCCACGTTCTGTAGCTGTGGTCTGACTCATGGTACCTGCACCAGAACCACCAGGAAAGGGGAAGCTCTGGTGCTGTTGCTGCATGGAGAGGGCGTTATTTTGATTATTCTTGTATTCCTGTGCTCTGTTAACAGGAGCAGCACAGGCAGCAGGGTGAGTTTTGGTTATGTCCATGCTTTGATCATCTGCAAACACACCCATGTTTTCGTTTGTGTGGGGAACTGAAGCAGTCAGGTGTTTTTCTTTAGTATCTATCTCCATAGCTTGGCTCCTTTTAAAATTCCCATCGGTACCGATGACCTCCAGATTTTCCTTGTCCATATCTGAGGAATTTGCACCTCTGCTGACACCTTGATTCTGGTTCTTTCTTGGATTGATTTTACAGTGCATTTGTTTTGCTTCTGCAGCTCCCCCCTCACCGTGGCCACCAATGACAACAGCATGGCACTTGGTTATTTCCATTTCCTCGTGTTCCTGTGAATCGGGAGATGCAGCTCTGTTTTCAGGGAAGGGAGGTCTGCAGGTGACAGAGGGGAACACTCCACCAGCAGGTTCATCTGCAACGTTCTTGCTGTCATCCTTGACAAGGCAGGTTCTAGTCAAGTCCATATGTTCTCCTGAGAACATGAGTGTCTTCTCACCTGGCAGAGAAGCAAGGAGAGAGTTCGCTCGGCTGGGCTGGAGCCGACTCTTGGGAACAGCAGCAGACACTGAATTTGTACGGGAACGAAAGCCAACATTCCCTGAAGCATTCCCGTGACCTTGGGGCACTTTTTCAACTCGTTCATCCAAGCCCAAGGATGGCTCAAGTGCACTATTTCCATGTGCCACAGGAGCTCCATTATCTAAAGCTGTCAGACCCTTCGCCATGTCCCTGTCACCGTGTGCTGGACGGCCGTTTCCTGCCAGTATGGAGTTTGTGTTAGCTGGCTTTTCCACAGTTCTCTGCTGTGAACTGCTCATTTCTCTGGCACTGGCATTACAGATCACATCTGTGTAATTCCCAGTCATTTCCATGTCATCACACGTGGAAAAACCAACAGTTTTATCACCCCGGAAGACAGTCTCTGAGGAAATGGATCCTGGGATGGCAGATGTTGTTCTGACCTCCTGTTTAGCAGTTTGCAGCACCGTGAGATCTCGTCTGTCTTCAACACTGACTGCTTTTCTATCTGTACAAAGCTGAGGGTCCTGCTGAGCAGAGAAGTGCTGACCAGATGCTCTGTTTGCTATAGAATTATCCGTGGAAGGGAAATCCTTGTTGCAGTTTAGACTGGAGAAGGGGAAGGACACTTTTGCAGTGTGACTGGTTGTCATATCCATCCCATCATCCACGAACGCCTGAGTAACATCCGCACATGGTGAGTGCTCAGGGGGAGCTGTGCAGACACCAGGAAACACGGCTTTGCCACCAGAGGCCTGGCACCTTGTCATTTCCATCCCATCCTCTTGCTCTCTAAAGATTTTTGTGTAATTGCAGGTGTCGGGTGGCTCATGGGAATACACAAACTCCACTGATGATCGTGCCACATCTTCCGAGGCTTGTGAAGGGACAAAAAACACATTCTCTTTCTCAGGCCCCTCGATGGGGTTCAGTGCCTTCTCGTTTGACTTCAAGCTCATCAAAAATTCATTGAAATTTATTTTTTTTACCATAGCAGCCTCTTCCTCCTGTTCAAAAGATGGGCATGAATGGCTTGTAGGGTCAGGGAAAAACCGAAATTCTCTGCTCTCATCTGCCTTTCCACTGCTGGAGTTTAACCCCGCCAGAAATGATGTGAGGTCTATTTTGTCTGTTTTCTCCATTTTCTCAGGTTTGTCAGCCTGGTTGTTTTTCAGGTTCCGTGTGATCACTGCGGTGTGGCTCGCTGTCATATCCATTTCATTTCCATCTGAGAAGACGAGGGTGGTGTCATGCCTGTTTGTTCTTGGAATGGCATTGTCTGCATCCTGCCACTGTAAAAAAGGAAGAAATGACAGTTACTGACACAAAATGAACCAGACAATGGTTTATTTGATTTAAAACCAAAGCTGAGTGATGCAGTCCCTAAGGTCATCGCTCTACCTTGCATCTTTTATTTGGAAAAAAACCTCTATGATTTCAATCCTCCTTGATAAGCAGTAGCACAACCAAGGAAAGGACAACAACTTCATTATTGGAGCATATCATATACAAATGGCTTTTTTGGAAAGAATGTGCCTCAGTTCTACTGTTGGGCAGAGACTTTGTATCTAGACACGTCCTGGTGAGCGTGGGACAGTTACTGAGTCTCACCAATCAGTATTTTCTGTATCCTTCCAGTCACCTTCTCTGCCTTTATTTCTCCCTCCTAGCTGCATGCAAAACCCTTCCCTGACTCACCATGTGTGTGCCCCTAACACCAGCAGCACCAAGCTGGGTGTTTTAGAAGACTTTTCCACCACTGACTAGGGAGATTTTAGTTTCTCTAATAGAAGATTTACAATTTTAAGGCTTTTACAGTTTTATTTGTGCATATCCAATGCTACCCATGGACGAAAAAATACACAAGCAGAGAGTAAGTAACACATGGGAAAAAAATCCCTCACCAGAGCTATGTGAAACACGAGCTCCCTTGCATATTCTGCAATAAAATGGAAAAGAATGGCAGAACTAGCTCAGGTACTGGAAAATGAGTGATTTTAGAAGCAAGAGGTATCAACACTGCAGTGTAATGCCTACCAGATTAGGGAAATACTTCAAAATACAGAAGATTAATTTTCAGAGTGATTTTATGTGAATACAAGGATTTGGTTTTTAGGCAGTTGAGTTAGTTTTCATCTTTACTACACAAATTATTGGAATCTATTTTCAGCAGCCAAAGAAATAAGAGCCTTCACATACCTCAGTCTGCTGCACCGATGCCTGGATAGGGGCATGAAGCAAAGTGCTCATCCCTGTCAAAAGAAATGGAAATGCTTCATTTGTTGCACTATTTTCTTATTATTTTGTCCACTGAGCTGGAGATCTATGTTCTCATTTTACAAATACAATTAAAACAAAATATCCTGAAAAATATCTTCAGTATACCCTTCAGCAGGTGGAAGAGCCACCCATATTTCTACACTACAAAGCTTGTAACAGCATACAGGACAAAGCCTGCTGGTGCAGCAGTTGTCTCGGTCACGCAGATTGCTCCAGGAATGTTAGAATTATTCAAACAGAATCAACAGTTTTGAATAAAGACAGTAGTTTTGTTGTGAAATCCATTTCCAAACTCACCAGCGATCTCACAGGGAACAGCTTCAGGTTCTTCATTTCTACAAAAGGTGAGTTAGGTAAACAGTTTGTTAAAAGATTTCAGAACAGAAGGTTTCAGCCATATACTGAAAAAGCAGAGAATTCTGTTACACAGCTCACACAGGACGGGGCAGTTGACACCAGACATTACTTCTGTATCTTCACTATACTCTGCTTCGAGTGGCAGTCTTATTTTCCTGTGAGATTATCTCATCTTAGCATGCCACAAGGCACTGTTCAACATACAGGTGACATTTTAATTCCCCAATGACAAGTCAAAAAAGAGAAAAGATTTAACTCTTCATTTTTAACTCGGATAACTACAGGTGGAAGGTCTGAGTTAAAAACGTTTTCTCTTTTTTTTTTCCTTTGGGAAACTGAAGCTGTGTTCCTGAAGCCTGAAATAATTTCTCTGTAAAACAAAAAGCCAGATACAACGTCCAATTTGTGTGGTTTTCTGTCTAACTTTGAATGCCTTCTGCTCTCTGCTGTTTCATTGATTGTTCTTTCAAGACCAAGAAACTTTAGCTAGCATACTGACTTTTATATACATACATATATATATATGTGCATGTAAACACACACACGTGTTACTATATTGGGTTGGTACCTTCAAAGCATGAGTTAACTACAGCTGTACATAAGCTGTTTCCTTGCTGTGTATTTTAAACATAAGAAATTCCCACTCACCCATAGAAATTGTCTAAATCTGTTATTTTACCCACCGGGTCATTTTAATTTAAAAAAACCCCATTGTTGTGTTCTACCTAGACAAGAACTTTGAGGCCAGATTAACACTGTATCTACTGCTAAGGGAAAAAGTTATGGTAGTCAAGACCAGAGACTCTGGCTACCAGATATGGAAACTGGTAGGTCTTTCCTGGAACCAAACCATAACTGTTCAATTTTTCAGGAACCACTACCTTTTTGTAAGTGACCAACACAGTTACACGTGGTTTTTTCCTCCTCTGTATCCCTTCTTTCACCAAAAGCACTGAGCAATTTTGGGTCTAAATAAATACATATGCTGGATTTGTCTGAGCAGCAATATTTGGATGGTTGCATGTCATGGAAAGAAATGTATTTGCGGGACAGAGCTCTATAGTCATGCGGGGTTTTTTTTCAAACTTACTGATTCCGAAGGACATCATTCCTTGTGTCTGCTGCACACTCTAAAAACAATAAAATTCTGACATTACAATGTGAGAAGCACGATCGAAACATTCAGAGACGAGTCAAGTGCACAGAAAAGAATGTTCTGCACTTCTCACTCTTGATGTGCCTCCATATCATGGCAAAAACCCAGGGAAGCAAAGTACTCATAAAATGCATTAGCTTTCCTGATCCTTCCTGGGCAGTCTCTGGCAGAGTGGATATGACATTCTGCTCAGCCTTGTTTCCAGCTAAATCCCCAAGGTAGATTTCGTTCTGGGTGCATTTTATTTTAGATAAAGGACCAGTAAATAATGGACCAGTAAATAATGGGTTTTCAGCCAGCCTGTGAGAAACAGCTGACCTTGTTCCTTACCTGTGACTGACAGGTCTGACTTCATAAACTGAGGCTAAAATCTCATTGCTGATAGTCTGTGAATTTTGTCAGGAGAAGGAAAAGGGAGATTTACCTGTATTGTCTCTCTCTGCTGAGTTATTCTTAAGTTCTCGCTGGAAGACTCTGCAGCTAAGAAAAACATCACCAGTTTTTGAAAACACAAGACCATCTGTCTCAAAGCAAAGCAAAGTAAAAAAAATCCCACCCCAACCCAAAACCCCAGCCCTAATTTCAATCGTTTCCACATGGTATGTTCTGAAACGAGACTTCAAGAGCCAGAAGATGCCATTATCATAATTAAGAACTACAACTAAAAAATTAATGGGAAACAAACATTCCTAATTATATTAAGTTCACCAAACTGGGTTTTTTAATCCAGGTAGGGAGAGAAAATGAATGATGGCTCTCTTAGGGCTCAAAGTCGCCTCAATGTAACGACAGCCACCAGGTTGCTTGTTGACTGCATTCATGAATACTTGGTGAAGGCAATTTTAGAGGGTACCAGATGGTTCCCTCCAGCCTGCAGTTTATGCTTTAATCATTTTTGCAGACCTGCACCCTTCAGATCACACTTACTTGATGGTGTCTGCGAAGCTGACACGGCGGGAGTTTTTCCTGCGCTTTTCTATATTGATGTCCTGACAACAAAGAACACAACAGCTTGAACACAGAGCCACAGCGAGCACCAGGAAACACAAAACCAACCAAACCACCCCCCGAAACCCAACAGGTACAACAGATATCTACCAACATCCTCAAACTACTTTATAGTTCAACTCCTCCTGACTCACAGACACCCATCTCCTAAGAAGTAGGATCTGGAGACACTTTGGACAACTGCCTGGTTTCAAATGCAAGAAGAAGAACAGCAGCTACAGGAATTTTTGTCTGGCACACCAGGGAAAATACCTGTAGCTGCTTATCAAGAGTTGCAGGATTTGTTTTCTTTAGTTTTCTGTTACAAGGACTGGAAAAAAAATCGTAAGAATGGTTTGTCTTTATGGGAGAAAAGGAAGGATTTGTGCAGGAATCAAAGTCACCGTTTTCTCACAGAGGTGTTTAAATGGTGTCACTGACTGTGTGATCATCCTAACACAATGTTACAAGGGATGTCAGGTACTAGAAAGAGAATTCCTCATCCCACTGCTGTGCAGCTGCCTGCAGTCAGCTTCCTTGACCAAACAGCTCAGCCTCAGGACAGTGGGACACTGGGTGGTGAAGAAAACACAAAGTATTACTCAACCAGTTACACACAGATGGCTAACAAAGCCTGTAAAGCACCTTTCTAAACATTATTATTAAAAATCACGTCAGCAACACAAGCAACTATGAATTATGTCACACACGTGATAGTTTCCTATTGCTCATTAGCAGCACTGCCCATTGCTGGTAACACTTGGAATGATGCCTGTGAGCTGCTCTTTGTGCTCAACCCAGTTTATAAAACGTGCATAAGTATTTCAGGCTCATATTTCATATTCTAAAGAAATTATTAGAGGCTTTTTCACCGAGAGCCTTATAGGCTAAAATGAGTTTTCAAGCTCTGTAATCAGCAACAGATAAATCACATAAAAATACGATGCAACTAGAACATTACCCCACAGAACAAACCCTAGGCAGAAACAGCATTGAGAAAGAAATCCAAACTGAACAGCCCATAGTTACATTTTTTAAGAAACAGGAAATATATTCTGTATGTATTTCTGGAAGAAAATGTTTATTTTATAGCTTTTACTTTCAATAAACTGGCAGGTTTTTTCAGATGCAAAAGCCCTTTACTGACTACACCAGTTCATACACTGGTGGATCAAACTCCACAGACTCCAGCAGGAGCAGGTTATGCCTGTTCATCTCTGCTTGTTCCTCTTCTCTCGAGGGAAGAAATATTCTGATATAAAACAGTAGTACAAGAAAACCTAGATGAATTTCTCACAGTATTTAGCACTCCAAACCTACTCCTAAGCAGCTACTACAAGAGTTGTTACACCTCTAGTGCCACAGTATCATCAGTGAGGAGCTGATGTTGAGGAGCATGTTAAAAGCAACGGCAAGAAAGGAATTCCTAGACCCACCTGAGTGATTTCATTCCCACTTCCCAGATCATCAAGAGGATTTCGCGGAGCCTTTAAAATCTGAAAGGAAATATAACAGTTAAGAGATCAGCTCCAACTGCAAGAACTTTTGATCTGGAGAGAGTTTCTAAGAGCCATCAGTCAACCGTGTCAAGCTCCCAGGCTCTTTCTTTGCTTTTGGAATGCTGCTCTTCAACTGTGATGAGAAAACGAGTTGCTCTTTACAGCTGCCCTTTCTTCACTCACTCACAGGGATTTATTTTGAGAAATTTTAAGTTACTCACAGAGGACAGTCGCTTCCCTCTGATGTGCTCTGTGTTATCACTGGAGGGGAAAAAAGGAAAACGGGTATGAGGGCATAAACTCGAACCAAGATGCATTTCTTGAACAGTACTGCCACGTTTCTAAGGTTAATAAATTGATTTATCTGTTATTTTTACAAGTGTGAAATGAAATAAAAAAGCTTGCTGGGAATAGATCGTTCATTCCAGCACTAGTTCCCAAAAACAGGCTTTGGGAAATTGAGTGGGTTGCCCTGCAGATCCCATGGGCAGTTACTCTCCAGGCAATCCACTCCTATGGAACTTTCTCAGAGCTCCCCCACACACCATCAGAGAAACTCCCTGCTCTTTTTCTTCACAACAGGAAACATTTCACTTGAGAGATGCTGAATTGCAGGCAGGGATCAAGAAAAGTTTTGTCTCTAAAGGATAATATTTGTACCACAATAAAATTCTTAGAAGGTTTCAACTTACTTTTCCATGTTAGGGTCTGTATAAATCTTGTCCATCTCTGAAGGATGTGCTTTTCTTATAAAACACTGAAATCCAAGAACATTAGTGAACCTCAGTAAGAAAACTGCACACAACCACAGCTAGATACTGGTCTTTGAGGCTATCATTCTTCTCCAGTCACAGGAATGCACTTAAGTTTAACAGGCCACTCAAATCCACGTTTTCCCATTATATATCACATCATAAACCCATTGTACTAACAGTTTAAGTCTTACTGGTTAGGTGTCCTTTTATTTAACATTAAGATTTTGGTAACTGTTGGAGACAAATGTGACCAAACCTTACATACAGCAACATTTGCCCTGACACAAGACAATTTTCCAACTGATCCTTCCCTCAGCCCAAGAATATTCAGCACAGAAAATGACAGTGCCTACTAGGAGTTGTATAAGGGGATAAAATTAATTAACCTGCAGTGACAGGATGCCAGTGCCAACACAGACTTCTATTGCCTCACTTTTCTTGTAAACAGCAACAGAATTCAGGGCATTGAACAGCAGGTTAATGTTCCTCACAGCTTCAGCCTCGCCTGGACCTGGCCAAGACCACCAAGTGTAACGAAGAACCAACAGTGTAAGACCCATATGTGCAATTTTCTGGGCTATTTCCTGGGTTTCAATGCTGATCTTTATCTCCCTGCACCCCCCGTCCATAACTGCACACAGGATGCTCACAGGAGAGCCATCAGCAATCTGACAGCATTTCTCACACTACTTTATTGTCCCTTTGCTCAACCTCAGCAAGCAACATTGTAAGAGAATCACAGACCATGCCGAGCTGGGAGGGACCCTCCAGGGTCATCGAGTCCAACTCCTGTCCCTGTGCAGGACACTCCAGGGTCACCCCATGTGCCTGAGAGCATCACCCAAACGCTGCTGGAGCTCAGGCAGGGTTGGTGCTGTGCCCACTGCCCTGGGGAGCTGTGCCAGTGCTCCACCACCCTCTGGGGGAAAAACCTTCTCCTGACACCCAACCTAAACCTGCCCTGGTTCAGCTCCTGCTGTCACCCCCAGTCCTGCCATGGGTCACAGGAGTGAGGAGAACGGTCCCTGCCCCTTCTCTTCCCCTAAAACCCTTCCCCAAGTGAGGATTAAGGAATCTGTAAAACTGCCAATGAAGTTTTACCATCAGAAACTGAGCTGTCTGCACAGAAGGGTTCAGCCTGCTCAGAGACAACGTCCAGGCAGGGTGAGAAAGTGTGATGAGGAAACGGAGCCAACAGGTTTTTGTTTCCTCCAGTGAATTTGTTTGCTTAAACAGAAAAAAGTGCAGTTTAAAGACACCATTACAGGGAAGGTGTAACAAAGGAGAGCCAGAGGAGCTTCCCAGAATGACACCATCTTTGCACACAGAAGCTGATTTGCTGAAATGAACTTTATTAATTTCTTGGGTTTTGTGGCTCCACAGTTCAGAAAGGCCAACAAACTGCTGGAGCACATCCAGAGGAGGCCACAAGGATGGTGAAGGGCCTAGAAGGGATGGCTTGTGAAGAGAGGCTGAGGGCACTTGGATTGTTCAGCCTGGAGAAGAGGAGGCTGAGGGGAGACCTCATTGCAGTCTGTGGCTTCCTCCAGAGGGGAAGAGAAGGGGCAGGGACCGATCTCCTCACTCCTGTGACAGTGACAGGACTGGGGGTGACAGCAGGGGCTGAATCAGGGCAGGTTCAGGTTGGGTGTCAGGAGAAGGTTTGTCACCCGGGGGTGGTGGAGCACTGGCACAGCTCCCCAGGGCAGTGGTCACAGCACCGACCCTGCCTGAGCTCAAGCAGCGTTTGGGTGATGCTCTCAGGCCCATGGTGTGACCCTGGGGTGTCCTGCACAGGGACAGGGGTTGGACTCGATGACCCTGTAGGGTTCCTCCCAGCTCAGCACGGTCTGTGATGCCATGACAGGCACGCAGGTGTCTGCAGAGGGGTGGAGGAGCAGAGCACAGCTCCAGAAAGCCCTGTTTGGCCTGCCAGGAGCCTGCTGTCAGACCTCTTCATCTGGAATTCACACCCCAGCCTAATGCTCCGCCACCATTCCCTAATCCTCTTTTAATGTATTTGCATATCCTTGCCCTACCAGCAGCGAGCTGGAACGCTGTGTTATTGTCTGTGAGAAACCCCCTCTGGTTACTCCTGTATTTGACCATCGAGCACCTCCCTGTCCCACACTCGCACATCAACAATCGCTCCATTAATCCCAGTTCATCCTCACGCTGCAGGTGCCCACCAAACCCCCCCACTCCCCAGTCTCAGAACCAGTTTATTCTCCCCCTGTGACCCCTCCTCGCCCCCCCGGCTGTGCCCCCCGGGCCCAGCGGTGCCTCCCCG
>VZRW01002681.1:2885-28924 GCA_013398125.1 Aegotheles bennettii
GAGGAGAGAGGAGAGGAGAGGAGAGGAGAGGAGAATCTTTTGTAAATGAGACACACAGCATGGCCTCTGAAGCTGGGAACTGTTGTCTTGGTCTCATGGGAAGCTGCCCGCTGCAGCGGGACTGGATCTGAGTCACACAGGGCAGCTTTGTAAGGGTGTCCTCAGGAGCCTCACAGGACCTTGTTATTCTCTCCAGCTCATCTTAAAATGCGAGGAGCTGATGGGAACCCGCCTGGCCCAGCTTTCCATGAGCACCGGGACAGTGTGCCCTGGGCAGCCTGGGGCAGGTATCACACTCCGTTCAGCTCACCCAGGGGTAGAGTAAGGGGGGCAGAGCTGAACTTCAGATAACCTGGTAAGGCTAAAGCAAGATCAGCTGAGAAAACTGGCCTGGCTTTCGACTGCTGCCAGTCCCAGCAGAAGCCGGAGGCAGCGCAGTCCGGGCTCAGACGAAACAGCTCGCTGGGCTTTGTTGCTGGCCTTTGTCTGCTGCCCATGGTTTTCCGCAAGGCTGGTTCTCCCTCTCCCTGTAAAGCTGTGCAAAACGTGCATATCCCAGCAGAACACGGAGGGCTGAGCTAAGAACCAGAGCTCACAGGTCACTTGGACTCAACTTAAAGCAAAAGTGAGGGTTGCTGCTTTCCCTGCAGGGGGACTTACCCTTCCGGGGCTGCATGAAATGCCCTGAAGTGATGAGAGGGGGGAAAAACCTTCAAATTGAAGAGTTTCTGGAGAAATCCCAAAGACTCCAGGCTGCTTGCTCAGGTCAGAGGAGCAAGAGAGGGCCAGGGGGAGCTTATCCTCAGAAGAGAGGCAAGAAATTAAACTCATCTCAGTATTTGAAGCTATTTGTGCTGTGTCTGAGTTCATGCTCTTAATGGGTGTCTTCCTTACAGCACTTGGTGAAAGAAAGTCTGATGCTTGTTTAGGCTGCCAGTCTATCCTGGCAGTTTATTTTTAGCTGAGATGGCTTGTGACAGCACAAGGGTGTTTCAACACTACAGTTCTTGTTTGTGGTTCCTCTGTACTTTGGTACTGAAGTGATTTAAGGCTCCTGACAGGGGTTCATTGTGCTGGAGAAAAATGCAGAGATGTTGCAAGAGACGGTTCCCTCCCAAGGAGACAGTGCCTAAGAGAAAAGACCTGCAAAAGCAGAAAGGAGTTGGCCTGGTGTGCAGCCTCCTGCCAAGCAATGCTGCCATGGATCTGAGTCACGGTTCCAGTCCTATAGACCCACTCTGGCCCAAACCATCTACCCCAACCCCATGTGCCCCTGCACTGCTGCATGCTGCCCTGGACCTTCTCCTTTGAGGGCATGGTGAGGAGAGGCTCCTCCGATTGTTTACGCCTCCTTCCAGCTTCGTTGTTTCTTGCAACCACTACAGGCTTGCACAACTGCTTGGCTTTCCCCTCCATGCCCTCCACAAGCATGAACCACACCTCAAAAAACAGTTTTGCTAACTCCAGCAATGTCGCTTTATGAAGTGACAGCAAGGGGAGCCAACACAGGACCAGGGAGGAGACAAGATGAGCTCTGAGGGCCAAAAGGAAATCTAAACCTACAACTCAACACTGTAACTAAACCTGTCTGCGAGAAGCAGACTTCACAGCCCAGCTTCTTACCTGGTGTAAGAGATGAAACGCCAAAGCAGTAAGGAACTGGCCTCCTTGGTTACCCTCCATTTGCTTGTGCTTTATGCCAGGTAGCTCCATTAACTTCTGCCCAGGGTAATACGGAGCAGAAAGAGGTACCTGATCTGCCTCTTTTTAGGTAACACGACCTGAGATTACAGCTGTCCCAGGTCTGTACACTGCCCTCTAAATCCCTACGTGTTGGTTCCCTGTCTCCTCCTCAAGTTTTGCAGGACGCCGACAGCTTTCTGCTTGTTTTAGGATTTTGTGGCAGTTGCTCGACACATCAATAGGAGAGTTAATTAATCTTGGCTACAGGGTAGGCAGCAGCTCGGGCAGCCCAAGAGCAAACAAGGTCAGGATTTCAGCAACAGCCCATTTTGAGAACTTGCTAGGGCTCAACCAGAGCAGCCTCGGCTCTCTGATTTTTATTTGGATGGCTGCTCTCCTGCCTTGTTTGCAAGTTCTGTCCTGTTGGCCAGGCCAATGTAAAGCCAAACCCAGAAAACTATGGCAGATGATTCTGCTCCATACAGGGGTTGAGGATTAGGGCAGGGGCAATATTTGTCTCACAAACATACTGTCGCTACGGAACAATTATTGACTTAAAATTCCTTTGCTGATGTCCCAACTTTCATTTGATGATGTTAAAAGGTCAGAAGGAAAATTAGAGGTTTTTTTACCCTAATCCCTTTAAGTGCTAAATTCATGGAAAGCAATTGAACCAACAATTTAGACTGAGGCAATAGCTTCAGATGATGGAGAAACTCTGATCCTCAAAGGATGCTTGAATGAAATGTGGCTTTTCAGAGTGAGATTGGAATTGCTGTTGGCCTCCTGTTGCAGAGATCCTCCTCCTTGGCTCAGTAAGCGAATAATCCAAGCCTACCATGCTTACTGCAGGGCTCAGCCCTGTAACATGCCCTTAGATCACAGCAAAAGACTCCAAGCAGTAACAATAAATACAAGGGGGAAGAAAAATTCATGTCAGACTGACTCCAAATGAATCTGTTTCCCAAACAAATCATTACTGCTACTAGTGAGTAGCATTTATCAAGCTGATGCTGCTCCTTAACAGTCCTTGATAGGGCTGAAGTACCCTTTTCTTTTCCTTTTTCTTCTCCCTGTCTAGCCATTTTCCCTGGATCTTCAGGGCACAGTGTGAGGATGCCCTGATGGACAGGAGGGATGCCCTCCCTCCACAGAAAGGAGCCCCGTGAGTACCAAGCACAGAAGGACAGCAGATGCAAAGGCGGTGGCAGAAGCGAGCTCGAGGGCGGTGTGGCTCCTTTCTCCCCTGACCCCTGGTCCCAGACCCTGCTCCAGCTGAACACCCTCAGTGCAAGCAGGCAATAATCCATCAGGCTGTGAGGTGGCAGATAGGATCTTGTGCAGTTTAGTTGGGTTTTAGCCAGCTCGTTTCCTTGGTGCCTCTATTGATAGAAAGGCTTTTGCTGCACATACAAGCCTCAGCAGAGACAAAACGCATGTCTCCCCTTCTCATAGAAGAATTGCCAGATATGATGCTGTCAGCAAAATATATTTTCCATGTATGGCTCTGGGTAGGAAAAGAGCCTGTCCCAGCAGCTATGCTTAGGGCTCCTGTCCCCCTGCAGCAAGGAGCAGACAGCCTGCAAGGGGACTGGATGTCCAGGGAGGTCCCTGGCTGTGCCCCAAAAACCAGAGCACCCCTAAGGGCTAAGCTGATGACACGTCCCATTAGCTTTCTGGAGAGGTGCCTGCACCACTCTCCTGATGATGGGGACATCTCTGCCCATCCTGCTGGAGCAGAAGACACTGGGATGGTGTCGTTGTTCGGGATGGACACAACAGGATGGAGGGGTGGTTTCTCCTCCAAAGCCCTGCTCAGGGCTAGAGGGGAGACCATGCAAAGAGAAATCCATTCTGGACTTTCACACCGAGCCTGAGGAGTGATGGATAGGGGTGTGTGGATTTCTATGGCACAACCCCTGTAAACTGATAGTTTTACTGTTGTTATTCCCAAGTGAGATGGCCCTTGTAATCTGAAGCACAACAGTTAGCTGTTCTGGTGAAGGAGAAAAACCCTCTTGTTAGCAAGAACCACATGTTGAATTCCCACGTACCACTCCTGCACAGCAGTTCCAGCTCTGTCCTGAGCCCCTTGGTTTCCATTTTCATTTTTTTTTTCAAGTTTTAGATTTTCCTAGGAGATTTCTGGTCCCGAGAACAGTTCTGAGACACATGTTTTCCATGACTGGTTTCTTCAGAAATGTTATTACTGGCCTGGGATAATTCTTATTCAAAAAGATTAAGTTTCTCTTGCTGGAAAATTCAGACACTACAAATTTTTAATATCAAAACCCAAACAAGTAATAACAAGTAATTTCCTAAGAACTTACACAATCTGGCATTGGTAGTCTTTCATGGGAAAATGCTTCTTTCCAGTGTGTGTGTCTGTTTTTAAGGTAACTAATGGCAAATGGGCTGGAAGAAAAAACACACAGGATAATTACAAGCCCCCACTTATCAACCTGCTTCTAACCATTCTTTGGAGTGGTAGGTAAACATGCAAAACACTGAACCACTCTGTATTTTTATGCTGCTTTGAAGTGTGAGTTCCAAAGAAATTTTAACTTCAGCATTTCCATAACTGACTAGTGCTGCTGTCTTTGGACAGCCACCACCATTTGGCTTTCCAGAAAGAAGACCAAAACAGATGACTTTAGTTGGAGACATCATGTCCTTAACCAAGAGAAGAGGGAGCTGTCAAAATCTCGCCAGGCAAGTCCCACCTTGGTCCTTCTCATGCACTGTGGGATATTCCCACAATGCAATCCTTGGTGCTCCAAGGTGGCATCTTCAAACCACATTGTCTTGGTTTGCAGAAGGGGAACTGAGGTCCTGAAAGTTTTTCAGCAGTGACTTTTCAGGGATGCTGTGGTAGGGGTACACTCCCTGCTTCAGCCAAGCACGTGCATTTCACACTCCCCCTTTTCCTGTGGCTGCAGCAAATAATCCTGTATAAATCCAGAGCAGTGTGGAAATGAGAGGTGCTGGGTGTTGATGCTCAGGAGCCTCTGCCATCAGCAGATGCAGGTGTTGGCAAGTGCAGGCGGGCTTCTAAAAATATCCCGCGTGCTTTATTCTTGTTTCAAAGGCCATTAAGTATTTCAATTAGAGTCTTTTTAATCTTCAGCATGGAGAACTGCCTAATACTCCCACGCACCCTTCATAATCCCCCGAATCTCAGGTTCTTCCAAATGAGAATATCTGGGCTGCAGATCTGTGCCCCAGAATCTTTAGTGCTGTGTGGAAACACCAGGTAATATGGACAATGAACCTGAACTTCTTCTCATTTCAGTTGTCCTTACAACATTGTAATTCTACCGAGTGCAGGCTGTGGGCTGACTTCCCCTATCTGTAAAGAGCACAATCAAATCCAATTACTTTTCATACAAGAATAATCCACACATGCGACTTTTTAATGCAGACTATTTAGGTCTGCTTCATGCAGCACTGGATTGTCATGAGGAAATACCACCTCACCCATAGGCATCTTACCAAACCCAACCTACAACCGTGCAAAGACAGGAGAGACCAAGGGCCAGCTTTAAAAGCAGAAGCACATTGCTTTTCTCTTGCGCTGTGTTTCTGCTGCTGTGTTTCCAGTGCGTGTGCTCTGTGATTCCTAGCAGTCCAGCTGTTTTAGTCATCCTAATGTGTTTGCTTAGGCACCAACATTAGTGTCAAAAGCACTTAATGCAAAGGAAACTTCCCAGGAGTGCACGGGTTGCTGCCAGAGCAATCGGTCTTGCGTTGGGCGCGTAGACACCGTGCAGCATTTACTGCTGCGGGCTGGATAATTAATTACCCACCAATTCTGAGTGCAACTCGGTGGTCTGCTTCCCACCAGACCATCTGTGAAAAAGCTGCTGTGCTCCATATTGGCTGTCTGTGGGTCCTCCCGTGCTCGCATCAGCCTCCGATGACAACAAATCTGAGCTGAGGATGGAAATACTTCTCCTTGGCTGATGCTGCTGTCTCATTTTGAGCTGGTGATTCAAACTGGTATCACTGATGCTGTGATACAGGGACACTCCCCCACCCCAGACTCTGTTCATGAAAAATCGTGTTTCCCATCAGGCTAATTAGGGCTGGGTAATTGCAGGTGTGGTTCAGCCCCTGAGAACCCTTGGCCAGGTCTCTGACCCTTTTCCCAGCCCCCAGCAAATGCTCTGCCCTGCTGCACCAGGGCTGGCCGGCGTTTCTCCAGTGCCCCCAGCTTCTTTTCAGTGCAAGCAGCTCGGTTTGGAAGCAGTGCTTTAAACCAGGCTCTCCTGAGCCTGGCTGCAGGTTTTGGGGAGGAGGATTTAGCCAAGAGCCTTCCTGTGTGACCCCATCTTTTAGTAAGCAACTGCAAGGCTCTGTCTTGGGGCTCTCCTTAGGCAAATGAAGAGGGACCTGGCTCGGTTGCTGCTTTAAGAAGCCCTTTTTCCTCATGATTTGTTTGCTGCTTTGATATTTTTTTTTCCTTTTTCATGTTTCCATGTCTTTGATGTAAAGGAAACGGCTATGAGGAGTTTGAGCTGAGCTGTGGAGGTGAAGAAGTGATTGGAGATTTCTTTTAAATCTGCTGCCGGAGTTTTGAAGGCAACTCTTAGAGTGATTTTTGTTTTCTAATATGGTCTTTCCCCTTTGCAGCAGAAAATGAGCTTTCTGGGGATTCCTGGCCATCGCATCTTGCCAGAGATGGGTGAACCCTCTCCATGTCCATCTGGTACCTATCAAGAGGTGATGCTTCGCTGTCGTTCACACTCCGCAGATCAGCTCTGCCTCTGGCTCCCACAGCCTTCCTACTACATGTGTTCCCTTTCCTGGGGGCAAATGCTCATTAGCTGTAAGAAGGAAAACACAGCAATAATAATAATAATGTTTTCTAAAACCCCATTGCTGTCGCTCAAGTGTGTTTTTTTCTAACAGGTTCCAGAGCCAAACTCTTATGCCTGGAAATATCCAGAGCTAATTCATCTCTATAGATGTCAGAGTCACCCTGAATCAAAAATACCCTTCCTCGTCCCTGTGTTGTACCTATACATGGTGTTTATGGGACCTTCAGAGTCTGGCAATTTCTGGCTCTGGCTCGCGGGGCACAGTCCCAGTTTCCTTGAAGATGGAGAGTGGAGGATCCCACGCCTGCGCGGGAGCTTTCCAGAGGGAGTGGGGAAGCAGCGAGGCTGGTTTGCTCTTCCCACATGCCAATTTACTGTAATGTAAGGCAAGTCACCTCATACGCTATCATCAAAGTGGTGGTGTTTATTCCAGGGGATTTTTGGGGTGGATTTGCCTAAGGCTGGTGCCTGAGCTGGAGAGGCCATTAATTAGAGCAAACAATATTGAGTTTCAACCTCTTTTGAGAAACTGAGGATCATTTTAAAGAGACAGATCCCTCAAAGATCCCTCGTGCCAGACTCCTTGCCATGGCAGGAGGGTCCGAGCCATCCCGGCTCATCCCATCCCAGGCTGCACCTCCTGCACTAACAATAATTTAACATCCCTGGTACAAATCTGTAGTTTCAGGACGAGAGGAACTGACTTTCTTTCCATATACACAGCTGAGGAAGAGGCAGATCGTTACGAACAAAGCAACCACGAACAATTACTTGCAATGTGAATATTGCAAATAGTATTTAAACTGCAAGTCCTAGAGTTCTTCATCCCGCAGGGAAGGGGTGCGAGCTCCCGCTCCCCCAGCCAACCCCCTGGGTTGAAGCCAGAGGTTTTACGCTGCCAGGGAGAAGAATTTGGAGTCTCAGTGTGCAGAGGGGATTTCTGCAGGGGCTGTGTCTCTGTGGCCGCGTGCTTCGGCAGCCGGAACGCGGAGCTCCTCAAAGGGCACACCATCAGCTTTCCTGGCACGGGGTGATGCCCCGACCCTTGGCATTTTGCAGCCCTTAGAAAAAGTTTGTTGCTCAGGGCTTTGTAAGCGTTTGATGCTTTTAAGACGCTAAGCAGACACTACTCTCCTAATCCTGCCAGACTTGCAATGAAGCAGATATGTAATCCTTCACGGGTATTAAATTTAATAGCAATAAAATGTATTTAGGAATTACACTCTCAAATGTGCGCCTAAGCAGGGGACAATATCCTTCATTGAAACTTCTTCAGAAATCTATTTTCAGTTATTATTGCCAGTGAAAGCTTCTGCGGAATGAGTGGGAGTAAAGATGAGAAAAATCAGCAACATTTGGTCCCAGATTGCTCTTTTCTGGACACTTGTGGGAGAACATTTTCCCTGTAATATATGCCTATATTCACATTCGTGCACATACTTCTATACAAATGCTTTTTTCATGCATAACAGCAGATGTAGATGAATTCAGGGGCACCCCTGTGCATAAGGAAAAGCCCCAAGCTGCATAGTTCATATTCATGCCAGGGGAAGGATTTGGGGAGGGGGGTGGGAGAGAGGGAGGGAGGGAAGAGATGGGAGCCCTGCTACAGGCAGGACTAGCCCGCTCTGGGAGCCTTCCCTATGGAGATGTGAGTAACAGAAAGGGTGGGAATGGTGGTGAATAAGGAATGGGGGATGCACCTCTGAGGAGGGAGGGCAGTGAGAAAAAGTCCCTGAGGTTCGGGTTTTGGATCCCCTTCTAATTCAGGAACTGTAGCTTGGATTTGCTTGGGGCTTGGCTCAAACATGGGGGCACACAGGTGAGTGTCCCAGCCAGAAAGCAGATTTCTCAGCTGAATCAACTACCTAATTTGACAATAATTTTAGTAAGTGATTGAAAGCTGTAACTCAGTCTCTACTATTGCCATGAAATGGATGAAAGCTCCTTTTCTGACTCAGTCCCTCAGCACTGTGGCCAGGAGCCTCAGTGTAGGAAGGGGATGAGGTGGAGCTGCCGCACTGGTGGTATCCAAGGCATGGCTCATGGTGGGGGGGGTCCCACAAAAAATGGCTTTTGTGAGACTTCAGGTCAAAAAAACAGAGGAAAACCCCAGCTCTGCTGGCCATGAGCTATGCAGCAGTACCCAGTGAGCAAAACAGAGAAGGGGTTGACTTTTCTCTGAGCAGCAATTCCCATCCTCCTCCCACCAGCTGTGGCACAAGGCACTGGGAGGCAGGAGTGGAGAAGTGCGTCAGAGGTGAGACCTGCTGAAATCCCACTCATCTACAGTCTTTCTCTTCCCATCAAGACATGACACAAACAAATCCTATCTGACATGCCTGCCCCCTCTCACCTCCACTTGCTGCCCCCCCAGCCTGCCTGGTAGTCGGGCAAACACTTGAGTTTTGCTGTGGTTTACATGAAAACTTTTTCCTTCTGACAAAATGAACCCTGTGGTATCACCCAGACCCATCTAGCCATCAGCACAGGAACTGCCTGAGACCACAGACTAATTAAGGAGCCTTTAATAGTTTCCACCAGTGATATGATAAAATGCTGACTCACAAGATGGAGAAACCTGGAGGAAGGCGACAGGGTTTTCCAGGCCACCACCCTCCCCTTTCCTCCTTCCCAGGAGAGCCGCTTAATGCTGAGGTAGTGCTGGAAGATGCTCCTTCCCTATGAAAGCTACAGATCATCCCACCGATGGGCTCTGGATGCTGCAAAGGGGACCGTTGGCAGCACAGGGCTGGCCTGTTTGGGGTTGGAGGCAGCCCAGCAGGGTTTGCTAAGTGCTGCACCTTGGCCCCTTCGTCTTAATGGGGTTTATTCGCATCCGACCTGTGCCTGGCCAGCACGGGCATCTCCCCTCCCTCCTGGCTCCAGCCAGCCAGGTCTCAGCCAGCTGAGCCTGCTCCAACATGCTCCACACCCAGAGCAGGGAGAGAGCTGGAGTTTGCAGATGTCTACCCTTAAAAACCCGGCAAAGCAGGTGGGAAATTCCCCTCCCCCCGGCTGAAACAGGGGGCCAGAACCAGCTCTGAAATGAGTTTCAGTTTGATCCTGATTAGAAGGGTGCAGGATGAGCCTGAGCCAACGTGGCCTCCCTTGCTCTTAACCTCAGATGACCCCGTGTAGAAGTGCTAAAGCCTCACTGGCCACAGGGACCAGCGGCTGCTGGCAGAGTTCCTCCGTACCAACCGGCATAAAACTCCTCCAGAAGAAGCCTGAGGTCCCAGCGAGGAGTTTCCACTGTAAGTCTGTAAAGTGAGACTTTATGGGGACAAATCTTTGCAGGATTTGAGGGTCTCTCCTCATCGTCCAGGCACATGCTGGAAAATCATCACCTGGATAACAACTCTGGGTCCTTTTTAAAGCAACACAGCTATTATATTACATACATAAAGAACATACATAAAGTAATACATACATATGTATTACATACATAAAGTATTACATACATAAAGACATTTAGTCTATATAGTCTGACATTAGCTAAAATATGTGAGATAGCCATGAGAATCTGAGCTGAGTTCCACCATGAAGCAAGCAGACCGAAGTCCCCTAAAGTTGTTTTTCACAGAGTGTGATAAAAAGCACATATTTCTGTGGCTGAGTCACCCTTCAAACACAGTGTCACATTAATGTTTGCAGAGAAACACCTTCCCTCAGAGCAGCCAGCCTTGACCCTTTCAGACAGAATGAAAAATTATATATATATATATATATGTAATTTTGGTGGCTTTTCATAGTCTGACCAGCTGAAAGAAGCCACTTAGGAGCTGCCTTCTTCTTGAGGCAAGGACACAAACAGGAATTTGAATTATGTCCTCAATTTCCTCTTAAAAGGTAAAATTGACTTTTTAACAAATTAGAGAGGTCAGCTGATCACGGACTATTCCCTGATGGATGCTGACAGCCGCTGACTGACGAGGGCTGTAAATCTGCTCCCCATGGAGCGATGCTGATTTACATGGGCTGAGGATTGGGACCATCGGATTTGTGTTAGCCAGCATGACTTTGACTCCCAATTATATCCCAGGGAGTGAGGGAAAGGAAAAACTCACCTGAGCAAAGGCTGCTGCTCGCCTCCACGTCTATGGCAGCACAATATTGGCCTCTTAATTTCCTACTGATTAAACTGTAGGAAAACAAAATCTGCTTTGCCTGGAGCAATTTGGCTCCTGCTCAAAAGCTTTCTCATCAAAATGAAATATCATTTGCTGTGAAACCGTTAGCAGGAGGATAAATGAAGCTATAAAAGCAGCTATTTGTAAAACCCAAGCGGGGAGCAGCGAAATGCTGTAATTTAGGGGGAAATCTCCGCAAGAGCTCTGGAGGGTGAAAATTCTCATAAAGCCCACATCCCATCAGGGTTGTCTGTTGGCTGGGTTGGTTCAGCTGCTCATCATGCAGATACAGCAGCCTTTGCTTTGCTAACACCGTAGTTGGCGTGGGGCAGGCAGGACCCTCCAGTTCGATAGCTGTGTCCCCAAGCCCAGAGGTGAGGTTGGTGGCATCTTGTTGGGAAGCACGAGGCCACAGCCGATGGCGTAGCCTCTCAAACACCCACACACTGTCACCAGCAGGGCTTCAGACTGGCTAGTGAAAGAAGCAACCTATATAATCCTATATAATGCCGAGTAAACAGCCGGTTGTTTTAGTCCTGGGAAGCAGCCACAAGAGGGAGATGTAATTGGATGTACCAAATCTATGGCTTTGATAGGCAGAAATATCGAGGAATTGAATATTAATTCAGAGATCACTAAAAGCCCAGGAAGATATTTCCCTGCAGGAGCTGTAGTTTTGGGGTGATCAAGCACCTGAGCTGGATTTTGGAAGTATTTCTACAATGACAAAAATATTCATGGTGGTGTTCTGTTTTTTTTCCCCAAAATCTCCTTAGTCCTAAGGAAAAAATAGATTTTCTTGAGTACTCTCTGAATTACGTTAATAATTTTAAACAGAAGGAGGGGAAATGTTGACCTCCCCAGACCCTAACAAAACGTGAAATTTTCATTTCAGGTTGATTTAAAATAAACTTTTGATCAGTGAACCAAAAAATCCCTCATTCAGACAGCACAGCTGTAATTATCTCACCCTTAAGGGCAGACTGACTGAGTGATGTTGAAGCATCTTGGAGCTTGTTATGGAGATCAATCTGCTTCCCACAGTCTGTGCTTTAGGTTTCAACAAAATGTTTCCCAAAAGCCATCAGTCTATCACCTTTCCCTACCTGACAGTGATCTCTACTAAAAATAAACCTCCTTATTTCTCTTCTCCCTCTTTTTCCCCCATCAAACAAACCCAGACTTAAATATCAAGAGCTCCATGGGGCTGAAGATTTAGGAAGTACAACCAGCGCTGTGGATGCTCCCTTTAAAACCATCTCTGTGCCCTTTAAATCACCGGACTCTGGACTGTCATTGTAACAACGGGGAAAAAGCAGCATTTTTTTTTTCTCCTCTTAGTGCTGCTCCTGTTACATAACAGCTAATACAGTATCTGGTTCATCCCGCCCATCGGTCCTTGGGGCTTTTAGACCTATTTACACACAAACAGACTAACATCCATCTGAAAGTCGTCTCGGGCACAGAGAAGTTGTCCTTTTGCCTCCCTAAAAATAACAATCCTTTCTTTTTTTTTTCTTTTTTTTTTGCAGGGCACTGGATAACTGTTTGGCAAAGCGAGTGCCAGGTTGGTGCTTAGATTAATCTGCTTAGATCGACTAACACAGTTGTGCAAGAGTAGAAAATACCCAGTCAAGTGAATTACATCATCCAGGGAAAAGCTATTCTAAAGAAAGCACACTTCGTAAGCCTGAGCAAAATCCTGCTCGCTTAAACATTTACATATATCTACAAGCAGGAGCAGAAGCTCATTTCATTCCCTGTGAAAAAGGAAAAAAAGAAGGGATCTTTGAAGCTTTGGCTGACAGAAAAGCTTCTGACTAAATTAATCTCTGGCCAAGATCCAGAATGAATTAAAAACCCATTATAATTTTTCTCACATTAGTAGTACCAAGTAGGTAAAGCCCCCAACAAAGAAAGGAGCTCAAGGTGTTGCATAGCATTGCCTATAAGGACTAGCAAGTCCCTGGCTAAAATCTGAGCTATCTTTGGAATGTTGCGTTGTTCCTACTGTCACACCATCTACCATCTTAATGCTTCATTAAAATAGCTTGTTCTTTCTGCAGTTCTAAATATGAGAGGGAAAAAAAATGACCTTTAATGGGATGAGGGAATTTAGAGGCATAACCACATCTGGATTTAAACGCTTAACTCCTGCTGACTGGGGTTCTGGGGTTTTATTGTCCCACTTAGAAATATTCTTAGTGTAAGACCTGGTGGTGGTGGTGAGATCTGAAACATGGTGCAGCCATCTTGGGCTCTCCATTACATTCCCTGGACTGGAGTTCATCCCATCCACCTTCCACCCCTTGCTGGCAAACCCCAGAAAAATAAGTCAACGTGCTGGAATGAAGCAGTGGTTGTCAATAACAGCTAAACACAACACACAGCCAGGTTCACGGGGGTCAAGCCCCGTGCAGAGACCCCTGAACCCAGCCACGAGGGTCACATCATGCCTCTGTTTTGGTTTTGCTTTGGCAGAAATCCCCGGTAGGAGCTCTGCTTCAGCTTCCTGAGGCTTTCTAGAGAGGTGTCCTCTAGCAAAGCTCCTTGTCATGGTTTGAACCTTAAATTACACTCTGGACCCAAATATGCAAGTGTGTCACATGGGGAATTGCCACAGAACGGAATAAAACTCTATAATGTGGTAGAACTAAGACCATATTTAAACTTGGTGGCTTTTTTTAGCCTGGTTGAACTTCAGCTTGATAACAAATTATAACTGGGTTCAAATTATTCTTTCTTTCTTTCTCTTCTTCTTCCCAAACTCATCTGATCAAGCCCCCTTTAGTTTTAAGAACACTTAGATACTACATTTATATTAATTTTATTTTGGAATAACCTTTGCTTGCTACCTTTCCCTTCCACCCCTTCTCATCCTCTTTCCCCTGTGATCTTGAATCACTTTAGCTTAAACTCATATGAAATAACAACAGCCACATGAGTAACAAAAAAAGATAAAATCTCTGCAAGTGTAATCGAGCCTTTTAGGATTTTATCTGTGTTAACAGACGGACAATTAAGCTAATGTGAATTTAAAACTAAGTATTGTATATTATGTATTGGCTTCTACAGGGTACGCATGCCGTCAGCTGAGAGCTGGGTGGATGATTCATCATTGTAAGACTTAGTATTGCTCAAGAGTCGAACAGGGTAGCATCAATCATATTCTTCACATTGATTTCCCTGCCTGCTGCTCTCCAGCTCTACTCTAGCTCCTCCTTCCCACTTATTCACTGGTTTAATCTCCTGGGTACTCTCGGATTTAACTCTGCAGCAGCTCTGCAGATCACCACATCTATCCGATGTGTAAAAACAACCACATATGTGTCTTTGCAGGGCGACAGTCATAATATCATGTACATATTATTATGTGTATCACACAGAGTCCTTCTGTTCGTAAGAATGAGGAAAGTCCTTAATGAGCGTTATTACTATTACTGGTATTTAGTGTCAGTCTTGTCACTGGCTTAAGTGTTCCCATGTAAGTGTATATTAAATGCGCATTTAAAATCCTCTGTCTATTTTTTCTGTGCTACAAATGAGCTGATAAATGATTGCAGCCTGTTGGGATTATAATATGAATTGACATTAGAAAAAAAAAAGTCCCAACTCCATCTGTTTGGGTTACATAACTCGTGATCTCAAGCAATCTCAGAGGCAGGATTTTCTGCATAAATAGTACAATTTCCAGTTAGGAGATTAAGGCTTCTTTGCTGGGAAAGGAAGAAATTACCAGAAGAGCTGTTATCTCAATGAAAACAAATAAATTGTGTTCCAAAATACACAGGAAGACGAATTTATGTCATTGAGTCCCTCTGCCCCAGATGCTGCCTCCCCACCTGTCACAAAGAGCAGTATTTTGCCACAAAACACCATTCATCTTTTAAATGGTTATGAAACACGGCCAGCTGTATTTTCTACTTTTAACTCTTTTAAAAATCAGTGCTGCTATTAATATTGTACATTTTTACAGTTTTAATCCCAGTGCCTTTTTTTTTAATAACCAGTGGCTTTCTGTAAGTGCCATACTTCAGTAAATCCGTGCGTTGGGAAGCATAAAATATATTCCACGAGTATAAACAGTGGCACTCAGAGCAGCTACTATATGACAGCCTGGCAGCAAATCCTGCTGTGTGCGATGGAGAGAAAATTCTCCCCCCGTGGCTGGCAGCGCCGTGTCTGAGCTTTGCAAAACCACGTGAGTTTTTAAGTTAAAAAAAAGACACTTTTCTTTTTATTTTCAATGTGAATGAGGAGAAAACTCTGTGTTTGGCCTATTTTTGCAGACAGACGGGCAAGTGTTTCTGCAGACAGACTGTTAACACACGTCACATCCTCCAGAGGCAAAGGATCCCATTAAAAGGCTGCTTGCAGAAAGCATTTATTAAAGCAACCCGTACCGCCGGCTCTCCTGATGGCAGCGAGGGCAAAGCTGCTCCCAAACCAGCAGCGCACAGTGAGTGGCTGCCGGTACCTGTCCCAATGCAAATTCTCTTTTCTAGAGGGGAAAAGCAAGCAGAGCCCACCCAGGCTCTGCACAGGACTGGCAGGTCGCTTCCCCAGTGCCTCCCAGCCCTTGGCCAGGCTGTGTGGCTTTCGCCCGGCTCTCTCCAGCACTGCCCCGGTTTCTGCCACAATTTATTTTCTAATCGCTTGCTGCAGCTCCAATGTGCATCCAGACCCCACTGGGCTGTCGTGGGAGTTTCTCATCTTTTACATCTAGGCTAACACTTTGGTATGGGCCATTCTGTGGCTCCTCAGCAGATCCCTCCTTCTCCTCCTTGGTCTCTTCTGGACGAGTCTGGTATGTGGTTAGCAGGAAATGTTGTGCTGGTCGCTCCCATTTTATTGCTGATGCATTACTGTCCTTCTGTAGAAACCACTTCATGCCTGAGTCATGTGTTTACCCTCCCTGTGCTCTCTGGCCACCTCCATCCTTTCACCCATCTCCTGTGCGGTTTAGGAGCTTGCGGACCTCCAAGGACAGCTCAGCAGGATGCCCCTGGAAAGCCTCCCTCTTCCCATGCTCGCCTCTTTGCTTTTCCACCAAAACGGTGTGTAAACAAGTGAGGAAGTCCCTCACCCTACTCTCACACAAGGACTTTAAAATAACTCTTTATCTTCTCTTTCACCACAGGGGAAACGAACTTGGCCATGTTGATATGGAGCAGCAGAGAGGGAACGGCTTGCCTGGAAGCTCACACACTCAGCAGCATTGGTGAACTTGAGTCAAACCAATGTGCTTTGGAGAAGTGTCCCATTTTGTACCTGGGGAACTGCTGCTGCTTGAGACCTGACACAGCGAAATGTCACAGAGTTGACTTGGGAAAGCAGAGAACATTTATGTAGGGGAGGGATTACAAAGTCACTGCCTTCTTGCCACCAGTCCTCCCCTCTTCCATGTGCACCCCTTTGACTCTGCAGGGGGTATCACACCTGGTGTGTCCTCAGCTTCACAAAAAACCCACTCCAAACTGCTGCCCACCCAGAAAGGTAAATGGAGACACAGGTTTCCACAGCTAGTCCCTATATTCCTGGAGATACGTGGAGTATTGAAGGGGAAAAACCTGGGTTTCCCTGCTGTGCTGGGCTTTGTGGGCAGCACATTGAGTATCTGCACAGGTGCTCCAGCGAGAACTGACCAGAGAGCTGCAATATAGCATCGCTCGTATGATGGACTACAAATGCTTCATCTGAAAGGAGAAAGGACAACTTCTGGCCTGGTCAAGCAGAAGAAAGAAGTTGCTGGGGCAGGAGCTGCCTGGGAGCAGGGAACAGGGACGGTCACCTGAGCCCAGCCCTGTTTAACACCGTGTGACCCACGGAGGCTGCAGTCACTTCCCAAAGGTCAAAACCGTGTTATAACGGGACGTGAACTCTGACGTTGTTCCAGAGTGACTGATCAATATTCCTGGCATGGGAAAGTGGCCAGAGGTGAGGCGGAGTCCCACTGTCACAGCAGGCTTGGCAGCACCATGTGGCTTGCCAGTGAGTTTATAATACTGAGTTGCTAATGTATTTATGCTTTAATTGTTATTTAGCGATGAGGCACTTGGGAGGAGTCACCCAGACAGGAGAGATTAGAGAGGGCCAACAGAAGGAGAGATACTAATCAGTTAGATGATTGACTTTCTCTGGTCAGATGTGTTAGCCAACTCCAGGAAATCACATTTTCCTCGTACCCCTCCTATGAGCCTGAAAGAGCTTGGGCCTGATTTCACTGGCATCTGGAACTTCAAAGCTGGCCACATCCAGTCTCAGGACACATACCTGGGTCTGACACAGGCCATAACCCCGTGACCAGCAGCTACCTCTGCTTAGCAGCATTTTTTAGCTGAGCATGCATATGCACCAGTTAAGTACTTGCACTGAGATGTGCAGTTTTATAATTTGTTTTAAAAAATAAACAGGTTGTGCTGTCTCAGACATGATAGGTAGAATTTTATTACTTTTTCCACGGGCCTGCAGTAGTGATTTCTTTACCATCGTATGCAGCAGAGGCTGCAGGACTCTTACACATGCTACAGAAACTCTGAGGTCATGCGGAAACTTTTCAAATTAATGAGGGCTCCTGGACATGAGATAACTATGTTTTGCAAAATAAATATTGCCCCTGGGTAGTTTTCAGCTCGTTTTAAGTCATTTTCAGCCCATTTTTAAAGACAAGTTTGCTTTTCAAGGAAAAATAATAAAAGTTGTATGATGCAAGCTACTTGTCTTGATGGGGTAAAAACATGTGAGGGACTTTTTGTCTGTAAAAAACTCCCTGCCAAATAGATTAGTGGTTACTGCACAGATCTGTGAGTTTGGAAACTTGGGATGTACCCCTAAGAAGCTGACTGGCTGCCTACGTGATCTTGAAGAAGTCAACAGACTGGCAATGAGCTGACCTTTGTGTTGAGCCAAGCCTGTTTGTCTGTAATTTGAGGGAAGAGGGGGTGTTTTCTGTAGGGTTTTATTATTGTGGCTATGTTTCTACGTTATGGATATTCCACTGAGAAGCCACAGAGTCAAAGCAGCCCACCTGCCCCTGTGTTTCCTTCAGCCTGGCACACTGGGGGCACCTCACATGGGTTCTCCTCCACCCCCTCCTCTGCACATACCTGAGGTGCAGCGTAAGAAGCGTTGCTCAGTCAGCGAGGATGGCTATAGAGGATGCTTGGCAGATGGGTGAGGTGCTCTGCTCTGGACATGTCAGACTGAGAGTACCAGGTGAGCAGGTATATTCTTGCCCAATAAATCAGTTGTAGAGGCACATATGTCTCTAACAGCTACCGAGACTCTTTGGCTTGTGAGTTCCTGGCCCAGTTCACCTCGATGATGTCTCCTCTAGATATTGGTACCTAAGGGGTAGATTTTTGTTTGCTTATTTTCACTTTTAAATCAATTTAATACCCTGCAAAAGTGTTCCTGTTACACCAGAATGGATCCTTCCTTCTCCAGGAACAATGCTCCACTCCACCAATTAGATTTCTTTTGCTGCTGCTTTGGGAGAAGACGGTTTAATGTTCAGCTGCTAATCCTATCAATAATCCACAAGCTGCTGTACTCAGGCTTACGCTTTCTTTTACCTGAGGGAGATTGCAAGCAGTAGTGTCTTCTCTCAATTTTGCGTAATAGTTCTAGTAATACAAATGAGTAGCAGAGATGCTATTGCTATACCCCTCTTGCGTTATGGTTTGGGTTTTTTTTTTAATAAAGGCAGCAGTGATGAAATAGTGATGAAATTTAACTGGTTTCTGACCTTGCTGACCAGTTTTTTAGTGAGATATTTTGTTCATGATGAACTGAAGGCTTCTCAACTGTCTGAAAATGAAAATTATATCCACAAACTGACTTTTTTCCTCCTTTCCAATAAAATATGAAAAAGAAAACTTGATTAGCTCGTGTGTATCTATTGAATGCATGAATACCTGTATGTACTAAAGGCTTACACTGAGCAAAAGCTGGAAACAAACAAATTCTCATTTGGTTCTGAAAGTGGTGAGGTCTGTGGTCATTCTTATCTAGATCCAGCTCCTAAGAGATCTTTGTTTCCCACGCTCATGAGTTGCCTCCTATTGATAAACAGTCTCATTACTTAACATGTGATCTCAGATAGCAAAGAGAGGTTTGATGCACCAGCTTTGTCACTATGGTTCTGAATTTTGCTTACTCAGTTCCTTGGCAAACTTCTTCCATCCTGCCTTGGCACCTTTTGGCATATGAACCCAGGGTTTTCCTGGTCTCTGAAATGAACTGCTTATTAGATCCTACCATAACCTGCCAGGATTACTGAACTCTTCATTAACAATACAGTAATGCTCCCAGCCCATTCTATGCCTCACCAAGTTTTGTTTTGTTGTTTTTTCTTTTAATTTTCCCACCTGCCAAAGCACCCTGATAACCAGGCACTGGTGGTCCTTGTTTCACTGCCCTGAACTTCACTCTTCCTGCACTCCACAGCATCTCCAGCTGAAGCCCTTGGGAATGAAGAGTTTGAACCAAGAAACAGCTGGAAAACGATCAAAGGGGATGTTGGTCTCTGTTATTGCTGACTCAGGTGGGTAGCACTAAGGAGAAGACACTGGGCAGAGTGCTTTGTGATCAAATACTCTGGACGTGCTCAGTCACTGCCTTTCCTCAGTTCTTACTTGGCCTTTGTCTTCTGTGACCAGAGTTGTTGCAGTTCTGCTGGAAAGTGCCTATTATCCCACTCGTAAGTGGAGAACTCAGTCTGCCTTCTAAAGGACCAGATCCACAAACTATTTATGTATCTAAGTCCAACTGATTTTTATCTCAGTTGCCTGAATATCTTTGCATATCTGGACCGAAGTGTTTTGTCTGTGGTCATGCAGGAAGTCTATGGCAAGCAGAGAAGTGAAAACACAACCCAAGCTAAAGCTGTAAGTATTGTGCCATTCTTCCCTTCATTGGGTTTTTTTGGGGGGGGGACAGGAACAGCAGTATTTTGCCTCTGCATTTTGCTATTTGGCTTTAAAATAAAAAAGCATATCACTGCTGCAAATGATGGCCTATTGATTAGCCTCTCATAAACTGGAGAGCTCATTTCAGCTAGCATCGCCATGGCTCAAAGCCAATACTGCAATTGATCGTTTAATTAACTGGAAGAAAATTAAAGGAACTGTAATCTGTGTCTCAGCTTTGTTGTTATCAAGCTGGCAAAGTGCTTATTTCTGCCTAGAGCAACGATCGGTTCCTTGACCCTGCAATTTAGAAACACTGGTTTAGGCCTCCCCCCTCACCTACCCACCTGGCTTTCTGCAAGGTAGGAAACAACGTGACCTGATCCTTCCTTCACCCACTTGTGGATCTCAAGCGCTGGAGTACCTGGCACCTCTCACAGCTGGCTGGGTCAGCTAACCTCACATCTTCTCACCACAGCTATGAAGACTGTGGATCTAGCTGGAAAAACTAAGTTAGGAAGAGAAATGGATGTACTATAAAAGTCGTTTTTCAGAGGCTGAAATGAGAACATGGGGGCTCTTGAGTTTACTTGAATACCAACATTTCCTTAAAGGGATTGCGATTTTCATTTTGCTACTTCAAATAAGTAAGAGAGAACAGTTTGTTTGAGAGAGAAATTATTTGTCCTGAAAATACAGTGAGTTCTTAAAGCTTTGACTTAAACAAGTAGCTTGAGTTGTCTGTGAACACAGAGAGGAAAAAAAAAGATATGAGAAGCCATTGTTTTAATGATTGTGTTGCCATATCAAAAGAAGAAAGACAACTGTTTCTAACTTGTCTTTGCATGCCTAAGTAATATATTAATTACCTCATTCCCCCATAAATGCCTACAGTCCTCCAAAAGGCATGTTAAAACAGACAGAGTCATTAAAGCTTGCACTGCATTTTCTAATGTGTTGCGGGAAAACAAACAAACAAACAAACAAATGAAACCTCAAGCTCTTTGTCTTTTAGCTGGATCCAAGTTGGGAAAATGNAGTCATTAAAGCTTGCACTGCATTTTCTAATGTGTTGCGGGAAAACAAACAAACAAACAAACAAATGAAACCTCAAGCTCTTTGTCTTTTAGCTGGATCCAAGTTGGGAAAATGTTAAGTAGAGACACTTCAGAAACCGTATCACTGGGAAGAAAGTATATTTTAATGTAATAGGGGAAAAAAAACCAGCACAAATTTGAAACAGTTCTCAAATTTGATCAGGTAAAATAGTTTGGTCCCCTTTACATTTTAGTAACAACTGAAGCTAATTTAATTTCATCTTTTGATTTATTTTGGACTCTTCCTTGCTCCATGTGAGAAACTTGTGGTCCAGGCTATAAAATAACAAAGGGCTTGGTATGAGGGATGAAAAGGATGAAAGAAAGGAAAAAGAAACCTCTTTTAGAATGTTCCTGCAGATCATAACTAGCTGTAGGAGTCAGAAATCTGCATGAAATTGAAACCACACCTCTTTCTGAGAAACATATTTTCCCTCTGCTCTAGGTTCTATCTTATGCAAAGACTGTCGCGCTGCTCATGCTGCATCTGCTCACTGCTCGTCTGGTTTCCCTTATGTGTCCTCAAAGCATTTCCCTTGTGTTTATAGTACCTTCAAAAGGGAAGCTGGGCAAAGAAGAAAGTAAAACTAGCCTGGTAGGTATGAGGTGTTACGGGCTGATTGGCATATTGGGAGTGTCCTGCTGGCTCCAGAGGTGTAGGTTAAAAACACTTTGTTGGTCAGAAGCAAAACCAGCTGGTGCTCTGCTTACTGGTGTGACAACAAACTGTGCTGTGCTGGCCACCACAGCCTGGCCAGAAAGTCGTGTTCAGAGTGTGTGAGCAGAGCTACGGGGGAGAAAAGGCAGTGTTTGTGTCTCCACCTCACACAGTAAGATTGATGGCCATGGAAACAGTGCTTGGTGTGCTCAAGAGTACTCAGGACCAAGCTGAGGAGCACCAGACCTGCTGTTTTAGCACTCCTGCACCCTCCAAATGTCGAGTGGGCAAACTTGTGCCCAAATCTCTGTTTTGCCTGATTTAGAGCAAGGATTTAAACCCAGCTCCACTATGTCCCCAAGTGTCTCTCTGTAAACAGCAATTTAGGGGCTAAAGTGAAACAGCTCCAGAGGAGAGAAGAAGTGAGGCTTTGCCCATGTGGGTACCAAGCCCCAGTCTGAACTGGACAGGACAGAGGTGGAACAAGCATCTTGGACCTTCAAGAGAGTGCCTTACCCTCCAGACTTTGGCTGTTCTTTCCAAGTCCCATTGCTGTGCCTAGCTGCAGGGCAGTTACCAGCTGAGGATCCTGAGCACAGAAAAATATCTCGAAAGCCAAAAACTGGACCTGGCCTTGGCAAGGCCGTGGGCCCAAGCAACTTCCAGTGTTCCCATTGTGGTTATCTCAGTCACTCCCTCCTCAGCTGGTTCTGGGGCTCCTCTCTTATGAGGAAACATCTTATGTGGAACATCTCCCTTATGAGGTGTGGCTGAGGAAGCTGGGTCTCTTTAGCTTGGAGAAAAGGAGACTGAGGGTTGACCTCATCCATGGTTACAAATATGTAAAGGGTGAGGGTCGGGACAATGGAGCCAAGCTTTTTACAGTGACGACCAATGATAGGACAAGGGGCAATGGATGCAAACTGGAGCATAGGAGGTTCCATGTGAATATCAGGAAAAACTTTTTCACTGTGCAAGTGACAGAGCACTGGAACAGGCTGCCCAGAGAGGTTGTGGAGTCTCCTTGGCTGGAGACATTCAAACCCCGCCTGGATGCGTTCCTGTGTGATGTACTCTAGGTGACCCTGCTCTGGCAGGGGGGTTGGACTAGATGATCTTTCGAGGTCCCTTCCAACCCCTAGGATTCTGTGATTCTGTGATTCTGTGATTCTCAGGTCTCCAGATCTGCATGGGGAGCTGGACTCCACACCAGGCACACCGTGAACTCCACTGCTCAGCACCGTGTCGAAGGATGGCAGCACTGAAATTCAAAAGCCTTTCTCTAAGTGATCTGTGTGATGTCTTACAGGAAGCCTGGAACCAAGCCTTGGCTCTCCGTGCCTTCATTCAGGGCTTCAACCACAAACCCATCTTTTCTGTTAGGGCAATTTTAAAATTCCATCCTGCTTTTTGTCCACATCAGGAAAACCACCGTCCGAGTGGGAATATCTGCTCAGGAATGGTCTGGGTTTGGCAGATGCAGCCAACTGGTGAAACCGTATGGTGTAGCTTGCTGAGCGCCTGCTTGCCTTATGCTTTCATCTGGTAAATTCCTTTCATGGGTAGAAAACCCTTCCCCTAAATCTAATTACACTGAATTGGACACAGTGCTTTAATTATACTGCAGAATTTGTTACCCGCATTGGTGTACCTCTCTGTGCAGAAATCACAGCCGAGAGTATTTCCAAATGCTTAAATGTGCACTGAGTCAAGCAGGCTTTAAGAGGTGGTCATAGTTTAAAAAATGTGGATTGTGTAAATGGGAAAAGAAAAATAAGATCCTGGCACAAGAAGGAGAGGAGAAGTGCTAAGGTTAGAAAAGACCAGTGGAAATAACAGTTGCCAAAGAGAGATCGTGTCTCCTGTCGTGTACTCCTGGTTCAGGCAATATTTTGTGTTTGAGAAACAGCAGCATTTTTGATTTGATTCAAATTTCAATTCTCCTTTCTACTACAAAATGAGTTGACTATCAGAGCTCTCAGGTTCTTGCCCTGTTAAGCACAGTAAGATGTAGTAACGAGCACCAGGTCATCGGCAGCCTGTGCCACAGAGCCACCGGTCTGCAGAGCCTCAGAGACCTTGTGGCACTTCTCTTTCAAGCAAACGCTTGCAGAAGGGTGCTGTGGGGAAGGGAGGTTTTGTGGTCACATATCCACAGACCAGCATGTGCCCTTCCTCATAGCACTGGGACTGTTGGCTGAATATTAGTTATCTAAGTGTAAGGGGCTGTGCTACGAAGCAAAAGCCCAGGAAAGCCAGTGCTGGGGTATGTGTGTGTTACAGTGACATCCCACGTGATGTGAATTTCCAGCTCAAGCAAGAGAAATAGAGGGAGTCCTTACTTCTCTTTAACACCCCACAGCCAGTATGTCCATTCTCAGAAATGGTAAGTGTTCTTTAGAAAGGGAAGATGCCTGAGAAAATTAAGACCCTGATCTTCTTCCCACTGGAGTCAGCAGAAGTTTTGCCCATCGTTATTGATAGGGATGTGTTTTGGTCCTGAGCGTTAATGCATACAGAGCCCATCATGGCGAGATCTGACCCATCAGCAGACAGATCTGAAGCCACAGACGGGAGAGTACCTCCCATCTTCATGTTGATTTGTTCTGCTGCTGAATCCCTGCCACTGTCCTCACCGAGCCGTTTGCTGACGCATCAGCTTGTGCATTTGCCCCAATTAGTCATACACAAACACTATTCTACTCAGGAAGTTCTCTTAACGTAAGTTGGAGTATGAACTTAGCACGGCAATAAAGGTCAAGAAAGGTGACTAAGGCATTATATACTGTAATAAAAGTTTCTGTTATCAGCCACTGGCAAAGCGGGAAGGAAAACGCACATGCGGAATTTTAGTGGAGTGATGCAAAAGTTTAATAAGGGGGAGGATGCTGAGGGGAGAGCATTTGCTTAACATCTCTCTAGAGCTGCTGCGTTATGAAATGCTTAATTGCAGAACAAATTTCTACTAACATCCTCCTGAAACACAGTTGGGTTTTGATGCAGTATTCTTTATTATGAGCTTGGGGTAAGCATGTTTGGCATGAAAGAAATGTGTCTAGTAAGGAGACCACAGCACTTACTCACAGCTCCTCAGCCAGTTCATGCTGGGAAGTCTGACATTTTCAACAATTAACTTGAGCAATGTTAGTAATTTGTATACTGAGATTTTTCTGCAGTGTCTTTTACTCAGGGATTGCGAACGCATCTCGAGCCTTTGTGCCTGAATGATTGAAAGTGATCAGAACCTTGCAAGAGAACTCTCAGTGAGGAACCTTTTCGATGTATCACATGGTATGTGAAGCTGGATAATGGTTATAAAGGTGCGTAAGTGATTTTAAGATGTCAATGCTTATGGGCACCAAAATTGTCATTTAAAGGAGTGACAGCTGAAAATAAGGGTCTGCTGGGTAGGATAAGCTGAGTTCTGCAGTGTTACAGCTAGGCATCTCCAGTGTGGACAGCATCAGTGCTACTTGGTCATTAAAGGGAGTTTGAGACTGAGATTGCAGTCGAAGTGCAAAAGAGGCTTTAAATTCTGTGGGACAGGTTCACCAGGAACCACTTCATCCTCACACTCAGACTAGAGAAGCTGCAACCGCTGCTCAGGGTTGCACCAGCCTCCTCTAAGGCACGGGAAGTACTGCTGATAGAACCACTTCAAAAGTGAAACTCCCTCCATCTGCTCCCCATGGCAGGGGCTCCAGTGGGGAAGGTGGCACCAAGCTGGGTATGTGTCTTCTGCACCAGGAGATTCCCCTCATTTCACTGGGGAAATTCCTTAGGGGCTGTTACAGTGATGCTGTGACTGTACTAAAATGAGGCATGGCTGCCTTACACAAGTGAACTTGTTCCTATGATTAAACTGCCTATACCTCATTTTGAAAGGTGAAGTTGTCCATGAACCCTTGTGTGGGGCTTCGTGGTACTTACACAAGAGACCCGAGTTTGACTCTTGCTTTGATTATTCCTCTTCTCCAGGCTCCAGCAGGCACAGAATAACAGAAATATCAGTAGTCCACAGCCACGCTGCCATGGGCTATCATGTTGTCACATCTCATAAGCTAAGTACAGCTGGACTTTGTCAGCTTCTGGAGGAGAAACCTTCAAGGAATAAAAGGAGTCCATAGCACCTGTGCCTCTTCTGTGTATCACACTCCCATGGGCAGAAGCAAATTGTTTCACAGAGAAATTCCTTGTGATTTCTATTCAATGTCACGGCCACTGTTTTTTTCCTTCAACAAATTTTTAAAAACCCACAAAACACCCACAGTTGTTTGGAAAAATGACTGCTTGTCACCTGGCAGCTCGGGACCCGCTGCAGAGGTGTTAGGGTGGATCGAAAGGACATCCCTGTGCCCTGCAGGTGTTTCTTACAGCATCACACGTGCACACAGCAGTGCAGGGATGTCACTTACGCCTGTCGAAACTGCTTTTTTAGGAGGTGTCATCACCTCTTGAGCTGCAAACCAAGTAGTTTCTCAAGGTTCAGCTCCATGTGGTCACCCAAAGTCCTTGCTGGGGGAAGATGTAGAGGAACCACTGAGGTCTGTGGAGCCCCTCCGCCCGGGGGGACATCTCCTGCCTCCCCACAGACACTTGTGACTGAGGGGACACAGCGAAGGCCACTGTGGACTCTCTAATTGTGGGGACCCTGCCCCCAGTTTTCCTCTCACTGCTCCCCACGGCTCCTGAGCCGAAGGACCTCCCGGTAAAGCCAGGCCCAGCACACGCCCTGTCCC
>VZRW01002683.1:1918-25485 GCA_013398125.1 Aegotheles bennettii
CTGTGGGCACGGCAGAAGAGACCGACCCCCCCCTCACCCCAACCTCCTCTCAGGGAGCTGTAGAGAGCCAGGAGGTCCCCCCTGAGCCTCCTCTTCTCCAGGCTGAGCACCCCCAGCTCCCTCAGCCGTTCCCATCAGCCCTGAGCTCCAGGCCCTTCCCCAGCTCTGTTCCCTTCTCTGGACACCCCCAGCCCCTCGATGTCTCTTTTGAAGTGAGGGGCCCAGAACTGAACCCAGACCTCCTCAATTCCAGGCCTCCTCAAGCTGCACCTCCCCTGCCTCTGAGTACCCAGTGAATTCCCTGTGGTTTGGTGGGCTGAGCTTTTCCCTGGGGGTAATTATGAAAGTGTTGTAATGTCAATATGCAGAACTAATTCCTTGAAGGCTCGGGTGGAGCAGAATCCACAGGTGAATTAAAACATTAAGGAAGTTACCATTGATATAAAGCCCACAGCTCTCAGGTCTGTGTGTAATTATGCCCTTTTACCACTTTGTCTCCCCTGTGCAGCCTAAAGTTGCCTTCAGAGGTGGCAGTTGCTGCTGGAGCAGTGCAGAAGCTGGCGGGAGGCTGACTGATGCATTCAGTACCACGGTGCCTGGCTCCAGCTCCCTCTATGGTTGCTACAAATCACAGGTTCAGTGGATTATAAATGCATTTTTTATAGCTGTGTAGGAGCTTGGGTGCTTGTAAACAAAATGGTCAAAAAAAAACTTCTAATGCAGTTTCTTATAGTGAGCATAAATCCCTGTGTTTGGTTTATTCATAATAAATAATGCTCATCAGGAAGGGAATGACTTTTTTTAATAGAGATAAACAATATGTGGTGTTTAGTAAAACAGTATTTCACTGTGTTCTCTGTTCTTCTGTGTGCATAAACAATTGTAAAAGTGAGAAGTGACTGTTCTTAGGGAAGCTGGGAAATCAGTAAGAAGCAGCTCAGGTATTGGAGCAGATTCTTCCATGACACTGCAGACGTGGAGCTGAATGCTGGTGTAACCCAGGCTGCTGGGCCTGAGCAGGAGGGAAGGCCAGGGCTGTTGGGTACATCAGGTTTCTCTCTGTATTTTGCCTTTCACAGCCATAAACTTTCACCGAGGTCAAAGGCTCAAATGAAACCTCATTCCCAGTCTCCTCAAGGACAGACCCACTGCTGATCCTGTCCAGGGCTTGTCTGGCTCTGCTCTCCCGTGTCTCCAGTCGAGCAGTGGGGCATCTCTTCTGCTCAGAGAAGAACTGTGCAGACATGGGACCGAGGTGTGGACACCTGGCTGTGGTTGGGCAGAGCCTTACAGGGAGTCAGACCTGGGTTTGTGTGCCACTTGCTGTAGCTGCTGGACTCCTTTGCTCCATGAAGGAGCATATTGAGTGTCTTTACATTGAGCCCTGTGCAAACACCATTGGTTTATGCAGTTACTGAGAAAGTGTGTTGTGCTTAAACCAAACAAGCAATCACTCCTGTGCAGCTCAGCTGGGGAGAAGACCTTTCCTCTGGAAAAGAGCTGGCTGTAAGTTGTGCTCAGTAGCTTGAGTAACCTGCAGTGACTGGGGGAAGGGGATGGCTCCTGTCTCCTGTCAGTCATTACCTGTTAGGAGCTGACTTGGCCTGACATCTTTGCTCTGTGCATGCATGTGCTGAGCAGCCTTCACCAGCACAGTGACCTGTAGCACCATGTCCAAGGTATTGTTCCTCTGGTTACCCCAAGGATGAACTCTGTTACAACCGTGTAGAGTGATGAAATGAGAGTTTGCTGTGTTTAATATAAAAGTTAATGCTTTTATTGTACGTCAAATGCAGAATGAAGAAAATGTAGAGCTACCCCAGACCTATGGTTCTTCCCTTCCAACGTCCGAGTGCTCTGTGCCTGTGGACTCTTCCCTTCTCTACACACCATGGTCCACCTGTGGAGATGACACCAAGCAGCCCCCTGCTCCTCAGATCAATGTCAAGCCCAGGTAGCCATTTTTGACAGAGGGTGAATGTGTCTTGAAGAAGCAGATGGATGTGTTTTGTCTGTTTAATTTAGCTTATGATTTATTTTTAATTAAGTAGTCCTTTTAATTAATACGCAATTAATTTTCAGGATTCAACCTGAAAGGAGTGATTATGGCAGTGAGACAGATTTATATGGACTTGTGTCTAACATCTTGGAAGAACCAGATAAATCACAGCCATACTGTGCTGAGGGGTGAGTGTGTTGCTGTGCAGCACTGCTGGTGCTCCCTTCCTCACAAAAACTGCCCTGGCTGATGGTGTCTCTGCTCTGGCAGCCATCTCTGTGTCTGCTGCTGGCAACTCCTTGTGGTTTCCTTTATAGATTCCTTCCTTCCCCCCAATCTTCTACTATTCCACTTGTGATGCTTGAAAGCTTTTATCTGGAGACTCAGATTACATGGTAGTTTCTGGCTTTCTGGTACTTACAGAACTTTTTAATTGCCATTTTTAAAAGCAGTCTCTAACAAGCATTTGTTAGGGACTTACTGGGGACAAACAGTTCAAATCTCCTGGAACATGTGCCTTGGCCTGTTCTGGTTTTGGGTAGGTCGAATCCAGTCATTAGGTTTCTCTCTCCATTAATTTCAACTCGCAAAAAGAGTACACAAGGCACAAAACCATTCTCTCTCACACTTTCCTGACCTAAATTCCATGCACAATGAGTATTTTGTGATGTTCGTGCCACATAAGCAGTATTTGCATATGTAAATGTCAGATTTATTATGCCCATATTCTATATTCAGAAGAATATATAATATAGAAGAATATATAATATAGAATATAGAATATTCTATATTCAGAAGAAACCATTAGATGGTCATAATAACTTGACACAGAGGATTTGGCTCCAGCATCGCCGGGATACTTGGGGACCTCCTGGTTTTCTGCCTGAACCTGAGTATTCAGGTCTAAGGGATAACAAAGGGAACCCAGTTCTCAAGGCTCCCAAGCCAGGCACCTCTCTTCCTTTCTGTCTTCTCCCAGAATTCCAGTGATTTCGGTATGTGTGCTGAAGGGAGGGAGATCTTCAGGGAGAGTCGATCGAGGGATAAATTACAAATTCCTTTGCTTCAGACAGTTAACACTGGATTTCTTTCTTCGGTACTGCCAGATTTGGCTGTGACTGTGATGACTTCCAGGCACAATTCCATTCTTTTCTTAGTCTGTTCACAGCTTTCCTTGACACTGGGTGATTGATTGTCCTGTGGTAAGTAGCTGAGGTTCTTGTTCTTGATTTACCTGCAGAAGCAGTGTGAGCCAGTGTAAACCAGAGGTGGTTCTGGAGCCAGAAGCAGGATGATACAGAGAAATGTTTTGTCTGAGTGCCAGGAGCTGGCTTTGAAGGGATGTGGGTAGTTTGGGGCATGTGGTTATCTTGACTTGTTGCTTAACCAGGAGCGTTGTGGTGGTGATGGACAGTAAATCTCTTGATGGGATTGGCTGACCATAATTTGGTGTGTACACATCACTTGCAGCTCAAAGGCTCTTTGGTACTGTAGCTCCTACGGTACCGGGCTGGGTTTAGACAAGAATCCACTTTGTCCACTGGTTAAGGGAAGCTGCAAGGATGGCAGCAGTGGATAGAAGTTTGAGTGAATCAATTGAGATAAATGGTTGGGGGAAAAACTGGGGTTTTAAACCTGTTCCTGCATTTGGGGATGGAAAAGGAGCACCACGCATAAGGCTCTAACCATGTATTTCTTGTTTTTCAAGGAGTTGCTCTTCCAGCTTGAAGTCAGTATGGCCCATGAATGCAACCAGGATCACAGAGCACCACGACCTGTTGCCAGAAACTAAAAGGCCGGTGGCTGGAGCAGTCCCACAGCAGGGGTTTTATGGTAGTGAGTCTGTGTCTGCTGCTGAAAAGCAGTACTTGCAAAGCAGTAATCTGGCATCACAGCAGAAAGCAGAGGAATGTTACCACGGGTTTGCTGGCATAGACCTTGAAGAGCAGTGTTTGTACCCTCCTAGGAGTGATCACACCAGCTGCTGCACCATGCAGAATAATGAGAACATGAAGACCACACCCATATATCAGAACTATCCGTACATAAAACCCACCTTCACCCCCCCAGCTGCCTACTCAGAAGTAACCAAAGACTCAGGAGCAGATGCTTATTCCTATGGAAGGGAGAAGGTGTGTCCCAAAGGAGCAGATGTGCAGCTGCACCAAAAGCGGGCAGAACCGTTTCTCCCGCAGTTTCACAGATACAATGAAAACACAGATTACAGTCGATACACTGAATACTCTCATGCTGGTAAAGCAAAGCCTAACAAGGGCACCAGCTGTAGCCTCCAGGAAAATAAAAGGTTGGTAAATGGAGCCATTGAGGCAGCGTCTCTGGACACAGAGCCCTATGGTAGATTATTTCAGGTTAAATCAGGAACTCAGAAAAAAATAGAAGGTACAATTTCAGATCAGCAAAACTTCACATTTCCCAAGGCTGTAGGACTTCTGTCAGACAAACCGTTTGCAAATGAACCTTCATTCTGCACTGATTTTGGGCAGAAATTTGAATATGGACTAAAACCTTTTGCAGCTTGCCCAGGGAACGGTGACTGTGCCAACGGTGTGGAGAAGCAGCAGTTTTCCAAGCCCGATCTTCAGAGCTCTGAGTACTGCAAGTCACTGCCTTTGTTGCCAAACCCAGCCAGCCCTGCAGCGGGTGCTCACGTCAGGTCAGCCTGGATGAACATCCAAACTAAAACCACTGCTTCTGTCCCATTCCAGAATCAGAGTCCTTTGCTGAAACTGAACAATCATCTTTCAGCTTTCCCAAAGAGTCCCAGCCACCCTAATGATTTTCTTCAGTTATCATCTCCAAATTTCTCTGTAAACAGTAATTTATTTCACAAGTACTGTCAGGATAATCCCTCGTTTTTTTCAAGCCTTGATTTGGGTTATAACGCTGCGGAACGAGCTCGAGCTGCTGCTTGCACAGAAGCCCTGGTTAGGAGTGGAGAGGAGAACTTCATCGAGTATCTCAGTGACAAGAAACTGAAGCAGCCAAACGGATTCTGTGACAGCTACTTAGCTCAGCAGTTGGAGATCATTGAAAACATGAACAAGCAGCGTTTCCAGCTGAAGCCCCAGGGCGAGCGTTATGACCTGGAAGGACAAAAGCCTGCAGATGGGCTCTTGCAGAACACACAGTGGGATCTGATGGAGCCCGTGGGTCAGTTTGGTCTCAGGCAGGGCAGTGGGGACAGCAGTGCTGTCAATCCCGTGGGGTGCCTGCAGGCTCCCAGCCTGCCCAGCAGTTGCATGATGGGGGACTTCAGGCGTAACCCGCAGCTCGGCTCGGGCGCGTTCCCCTGGAGATCAGCTCGCCTGCTGGGCAGTCCCCTGGTCCCCCTGGTGGACTCTCACGACTTGTTCCCCCACGATGATCTGAAACGTGCCTACCCGTATTTGAACGAGAAGCTGTACAGGGATGGATCTGTCCCTGGGTTTGTGCCAGCGTTTGGATTCCAGAGGCCGGTTAAAACCCGCAGTGGGCCTTCCAGCGAGCTTCATGTTAGACTAGAAGAATGTTACGAGCAGTGGAGAGCTTTGGAGAAGGAAAGAAAGAAGGTAAAAGCAATTAAATCAATATGCCATCTCATGGATTTGATGTAGGTCTGGTCCTGCTCAGCCTGGTCGGAGGTCATGGGTGGTTCTCACTGCTGGGAGCTGAAATGCTGACTGGGACTTCAGAGGTAAGAGTTTATGGGACTGAAAGCAGCAGTCCTGCAGGTTTGTAGCCTGGCTGGGGCCATCACTGGTGTTGCACTGAGTGTTGCACTTGAAGCAGGAACTCGGGGACTTCTCCCAGTGCTGCAGGACGGACTAAACCATCTGATGCTGTCTTTAAAAACACAATAAATACAATGCAACTGGAAACTTTGAAAGCAAATCCATTAATTATGTGTTGAATTGGGACTGAACTGTAATCCTTTCAAGAAATTACTGAAATTCTCAGGCCTTGTGCTTTCAGTTCTTTCAGTGAGCTCTTCTTACCTCCTGTTTCCCTGAAGTTTTAAGTGTATTTGAGGGGCTTTTTTATGCCCCAGAAATGGAGGAGGAAGAAGGGGTGATACTAAAACACTTGAACTAAAAGATTCAGATAGTTCTGGGTGGAGCCCTGCTTAAAGCAATCACTGTTTTGGTCATCAGCAGAGGTGGTTCAGGCTCTCCTGGACTGTGAAAGCTGAATTAATTTCACCAGGCCAGCTGGTATTGGAATTCCAGAACAATCTGGAGCTGTGGCTTTGAGAGGGAAGCTGGACCAAACACTGCCCGTTTGGCCATCAGCTTCTGTGGAAGCCACCAAAAGAAGCTTCAGTTGTGAGGGGGTGTAGGGGGGGTTGCGAAGGGTTCCCTGACAAAAGGAGGTTGTTGCTTTGAGTCAGAGAGAGAATGAGCTTGACTTGAGCATAGGAAAGTGGGAAAGAGAAGGAGCTGACGCATGCTGAGGGGGGTGGGTGGGGAAAATCAGGCTGCAGCTTTACATGGGCACCACAGACAATGGAGTCAGCGCAGGTTTAGAACAGATTTAGCAACCTGTGCGTTGTTACAGTGCTCCAGGGTGGCACCACAACAGCAATGGAAACCTTGCAGTCAGGTTTGAGTCACTTTCTGATGGCTAAATAAAACAGGAGTTCATTTTAACAGAGCAAAAAAGCTTGCTGTAGTTGGGCTGATCTGTACAAATGAGGGGATGGCAACTGACTTAAACAATTTTAATTCTGTGGATGAACCCACACCTGTTTGTTCATTCTGTTTTGCCTTGGAATTCTAACTTGGCTCCATTTTATTGGCAGGCAAAATTAGCCCAGGCTGTATCAGTGTGAGATGACATAGCACTGAAACACAGTTTGTTGGCGTAATTACTGTAGTTGAACTGCTTTGAGTGGTTTTTGCCTTAAAACAGGTGTTTTTGTTACCAAATGGTTCATTCCCAAATGCCCAAATCCTAATGATCCTAAAAAAACCCCAAACAAAACCCTAAGGGGAAAAAACCCCAGTATGTCTGATATTCTTGTTTCTATAACGAAGCACACTGCAGCTGACATTCTTAGAGACTTATTCTTTTGTTTTCCTGCAGACTGAATCAGCTCTTGCTAAGAATTTCCAAGGGAAAAAGGTTTCCAGTGCTAACAACACTCCGATCCCGAGGCTGACATCCAACCCATCGAGAGTCGATCGCTTAATTGTGGATCAGCTACGTGAACAAGCCAGAGTGAGTTGCAGGACTGAAAACAACCCCCAAAACCTGTTGAACTTCTCACACACACCTTAAGAGTACAATGTGAGAGATGTAAAATGATCAGAGCAGCTTTCCCCAGAATAGCTTCGCTCTGAAACGCTGTGCAGGGAATATTTCAGCAGTCCCTGCTGGATCTGTGCAGCTCCGGGTTCCCTGCTGCTGTTCCCAGGGAGCCCGCTGAGCGGCGGAGGCTCCGTTTGGTCCCTCCGTGCCTGGGGGATGTGGTTTCCAGTGCAAGAACGTGCATGAGGTGCCAGGATCCAGTTGTTGTAGCCTCATGTATCTCTTGGGAGTGCAGGATGAACTTTGGAAGAGTGTGAGGGGATGGCAAAGCAAGTGTTTGAGCCTTGCATGGTTCCCGTTGGGTGGCTGGGCCAGCCCAGCTTTGCTGACTTCTCTGGGTTTTGCTTTTAGGCACCTGGCACTCTCCCAGGCTCAGTCTAGAGGCTACAAGCATTTAACCATCAGCTGTGGGTCCCACTGGATGAGTGGTGGGACCTGGATTTCAAACCAGGTCTCCAGGACGTAAGTCCCTTTGCAGATGCAGACCCACTACCAAGTGAGACTGGGAGATGCCTGTTGGGTTCCTCTTGCTCTGCTTCACTTGCTTATGCAATCCTGCTGTGCCACTCCTTAAAATCTGGCTTTTTCCTCAGAAACAAATCCAGTGATTCTCAGAGAAGGTTCCCAAACTTCCCTTCCCTATCCCAGTGACCGATTCCTCTGCTGTTCCTGTGAAGTTCTCCTTTCACTTCTTTGTTAAACTCTGAGCTCCCTTACAGATGTGGTGTCCCTCTGGGTCTGGCTGTTGTTGTGGCTGTCTCAGTAACCTGCAGTTCATTCCTGCCTGCTCACTTTCTTCCCCATCAGGCTTTCACCAAGGGCGAGCAGGACACGTCTGGCAGTGGGAGCTTGCTCCTTCCTCAATGTTCTCTCCTCAGCCCTTGGCTGCTCTGCTGTTGAGGGTGCTGTTGCCAAAATAACTGCCAGAGCAGCCTGCTCTGGGGGAACTGGGGCAGGGTGGGCAAATTGTCCTTCTTTAGCCACCCTTGCTTACATTTTAATGACTCCATACCCCTTTTCCCAGGGAAGCCCACAGTCACCTTGTTATTGGGAAACATCAAGCACATCTCTGCATGGTGCTCCCAGACCCTCTGTTTCTTACAAATAACCTGTGATGACCATGAACCATCAGGCTGCTCTGTAGCTGATCTCGTGGAGCCATTGCCTGGTGAACATCACCACTGGGGCATTTGGAGTCTGAGCTCTCCCTGCAGACCAGTGACCAGGTCCTTAAGTGGTCTGTGAACCATGGCTGAGGGATCACTCACCCAGGGAACACCCACAGTGATGTGACTGCTGTAGGATAAACAAAGACACAGATTTTCAATTGACTGATCAAAACTGAATGATTTTTGAGTGGTTGTGCTTGTTATTCTCTGTGGTTCCGCAGCAGCTTTAGCCAATCCAGACTGAGCTGCTGCTCTCCCACTTGCTCATTGGGACTGGGAGTTGGAAGGCTGCTCTTGGTGGGATTGGTTTCCACCCGGATAATGCAGCAGTGCTGGGGGGAGGGCAGACCACAGTGCCCTTGATTGAGAGCAATGCACATGGTCATGGAACCACCTCCTGTTCCGTGGCTGTCTCCAGGTTGCATTTATCCATTATTAATGAGGAAGGCGAGTGTCTAATGAATACTGGGGTGTTTTGGCTTTGCTGTTGTGCTGTGCACACCCAGGTGCTCTACAGCTTCGGTTTTGGAGAAGAAGAAACCTTAGGTAAGAATTTAAAACTGCTTCAACTGTAACTTTATGAACTGTTCTCACAACAAGAGTTATCATCAACCTGTTCCTCCAGTTCATTCTCTTGTGAGTCGAGTCCAGTGTGAGCACCTGTAACGTGTGGGATGTTCGTTAGGTTGTGACTTTGCTGGGGAAAATGGAGCGCCTGCGCAGTTCTCCCCTTCATGCCAACATCTCCACTGCCCTGGACAGACACCTGGAGCTGATCCACGTCGTGCACTCGCGGCGGAAGGACGAGATCGTGAATGCTGCCAACAGGCAGAGGCAGGGAGCTCCCCGGGGCCAGGATGACAGAGGTACAACTGCTTACCTGCTTCTCTGGGGTAGCTGAACAGTTCTGCACGTGTTGCAGGTCTGTTAACAGAATGTGAGGGGTTTTATATTAAAGTTTTAATTTATTTTTTGTGCCTGGAGCTTTGAGAAGGGCAGAGTGTAGGGGGTGTAGGTGATGGGTTTGAGAGGACACCAGAACTGGGGTTTAGAGATAAAGGGATTAAATCAGTTCAGCGTGTGTTTATCCAATTATTAAACTAGCAAGTAATAACAAGGTAGTGGGGTTTTCTTGGAATGCAGTTTGGGATTGGAGGTGATGTTATGCTGTTGCCTCTTTCTCCCCGTGTCCCTCATATTCCCATCACACCCCTGGCCCTGCCCCTGCTGCTGTGTACGACTTCCCTGGGGTCTCCGTGCTGAATCTGAGCAGAGACTGAGGATTTCCTCTCAGAGCACGTTCTGACACAAACCATGGATCAGATCTTGGGTGGATACACAGATATATTGGTCAGAATGGTTTTATTCTTAATGATACCCAAAACATGCAGAATGTTCAGCTTAATCTTTCACCAGTGTGTGGGCAGATGGCAGATTCCTTCCTCTGGTAGATGGCAGGTGGAATAAATTCCTGCTACTGCTTTGTGTTGGAAGCTCTCTTAGGTTCCTGAGAGTCTTCTGCTCACTCCCTGCCTCTCTTTCCACAAGTGAATTAGTTGGTTTATTTTACTTCTTTGGCATGTCCCATCATGCAGTTCTGTAATTCTCAAGTTTACTTCCAAAGCTGCACGATAGCATTTTATTTTCACCTGTCACCACCGTTCTTGTTTCCCTTTCCTTGACTGAAGGTGATGTGACTTGTCAAGACGAAGGGGGTTTGGGTGTTTAAGCCCATGAACATGATGGGTGCAGGTGTCACTTGGCACTGCTTCTTAACCAGAGCAGGGAGCTCCTGGGAACTGAGGAGTCTGGGAAGGAGAAGCTGCCGGAGCTCGAGATCTGCTCCCTGGATCCCAGAGAAAGAAGGGGACTTTGCACAATGGGATGGGATTGCTTGACCAGAAAGGTTGCACTTTCTTTGTGTCCATCCCATCCTCCGGACTGGCTGTCTCCACGCTGCCTCTTGTGGCAGCTGGGCAGGATTTCCCAACCAGGAGGTTACTGATTGTAGTAACTCCATTTGCTACACAACCGGGAAGGCCTTGAGGAGAACACCTGAAGCTGTACAGCTCTGCAGAGGTCTCTGCTGACCCAGCCTTGTTTCCACAGCACCTTTCTGTTCCATCTGCTCTGACGTTAAGGATCCATCTCACCAGGCAGGACCTGTCTGTTGTGTGCCAGGAAGTTTGATTTAAACAAAACCCATATGTGAGCCATGGTCCTCTCCCAGCCCCTTGGCTTTAGTGGTGACACAGCATTGATTCCGTGGGTCTGAGCTGCCTCACATGGGTTGTATTCACGCACAACATGGGCCTGAAAAATTCTACTCTTACACACAGGAGTTGTGGAACTGCACGAGGTGCCTGGCAGTTGTTTGTCAGTGTTTTTGACCACTTAATGAAGTTCTGAAAGAAAACACAGTGATCCGAAAAAAGGTGTTAGAGTGCCATCTGCCACCCAGAACAACCATCAGAGCTGTCTGACTGTACTTCTGCTCTGAGATTGCCCTAGGCTTGGTTCTCAAGATCTTTCAGGAGGGTACAGATGTTGCAGATCATCTTCTGAGGGGAGAAAAGACCTTTTCTGTGACTCTCAGTCACTGCATTCGGCCGAAGGCTGTAAAACAACTCTTCCTCATTACTGAGGGACTTCTCCTTCCTCCTGGTTGTGACCCAGAGGCCAACCATATCTGTCAGCTTTGAGATGGGTGGCACTTGTTTCTCAGCTTCTTCCAGGCTGTCCAGGTGACACCGTTCCTCTCCTCTGTTCCTTGATTCCACAAAGCTTGGTGTGGAAATTGGACCTTTGAAAGTACCAGAGCTGATGATCACGTCCTCCAGCTCTGCATCCTGTCCTTCCTTTCCCTGGAGCTGCCCTTCCAGACACCACCTCCTGAAGCTCTTTGGGTGGCTGACACTTGTGTTGGACAAGTACATCTTCATGGTGATTCTTCACAGTTTTCTGTGTCACCCTTCCAGCCACTTGGCAGTGTGATGGCAGAGGGATCGGTGGTCGCTCTGCAGAAGGAACCAGCCCGGGGAGTGAGAGCCAGACGAGCTGTGAGGAGGGATGGGGGGAGCTAAGGTCAGGCCTTGGAATTCTGCCCTTTCCTGAGGCACCCCAAGTCCTGCCAGGAGGGGGATGCTTTCACCAGGAACAGTGACTCCAGGAACACTGGTTGCAGGTAGGTGCTGCCTTTTTGCACTAACAGGGAACTGCAGTCTGCTCACTGAGCACAGGGATGTGGAAGAGCCCAGTTCAGCTTGAGGGCTTCCAACTTCCTCCAAACCCCATGGGGGTGACCAGGGGAGCGAGCAGTGCACTTCCTGGGCAGCCCCAGGCAGTGTGGGGTGACCCAGCTCCAGAGCCACGTGCAGGTTCTGACTGAACACTCAGGTATCAAATCTGTTTGCCCACACACAGGCTGGAGCTGAGATGGAAGCATCACCCGTGCATCCAGGCACTGCTGTTGGATGGATGGGCTGCTGCACCATGTTACTCTTTGTTTTGAAGTGGTGGGGTTTGACACATTTCTGTAGCATGTGATCATAGAATCATTCTGGTTGGAAGGGACCTCCAGGGTCATCAAGTCCAACCTTTATCCCCTCATATTCCTGACCATCAGACCATGGCCTCAAGTGCCTCATCAACCCGTTTGTTGAACCCCCCCAGGGACGGTGACTCCACCACCTCCCTGGGCAGCCCATTCCAGTGCCCAACCACCCTCCCAGGAAAGAACTTCTTCCTAATCTCCAACCTAAACTTCCCCTGATGGAACTTGAGGCCATTTCCTCTCGTCCTGTCATCAGCAACTGGGGAGAAGAGACCAACACCAGCCTCACTACAACCTCCCTTTAGGGAGTTGATCTGTGCACTTTAATAAAATGCTGTGACCAAGCTGCTCCTTCACCTGCCTTAAGGTGGGCAAAGGATCTGGAGGGGCTGCTGTGGACTCACAGCAGTGAGCTCCTGCAGGAAGGGGCAGATGCCTCCAGGGTGTGTGCGCATGGGACACTTCCAAAGCTTCCCTAAGGCTGTTGGTGCTCCTGGGATCAGTGACAGCGAAGTAGGAGCTTTAAAAAATCAGTACCTGAATTCCACATACCCTGTGTATGAGTGCCACTGCTTTCTTAGGTACAACTTTTCCAACCTTATAAAGAGACACAAAACCAGTACTGAAAGGGTCTGAGGAGCGTTGCTGGTTTTGGCATCGCAGGGTGAATCAATCCCTGCCCGTGAGATGTGTGATAAAGGTGAAAACACCATTTCCTCCCCGCAGATGTGTTTGCTCTTGCCTTGGCAATCAAGGAGCTGAGCGCAGCGACGCGCAAGGCACGCACGACTCTGTGGTGTGCTCTCCAGATGACCCTGCCCAAATACTCAGCTGGAAAAGTGGATCGAGGGAAAGGTCCCCGGGAGCTGGGGCAGCCCGAGGAGAGAGCGCGCGAGCACGCCGGCAGCAAGCACTAACAGCACACCTGCTGCACGCAAAGATCTGTGTGTACCAGAGGTGATACATTGATTCTTTTTAATTATTTGTGAAGTTTGAACTCCTGAAATTCCTATTTAAAGTTGTATCTTGAGGAGGAGTTGAATTTCTTCTCGGGTTCTCTTCTTCTTCAACTCTAATGGCTCTCGGGTTCTGCTTAAACTGTTACCACGACAGGCAGCGTTGTACAGCCAAACTGGTGAATGTTAACTTAAAAAAACAATCAGACTAATTAATTAACAGCCAAGGTGTTATTTAACTTCTGCAGGTGAGCCCTGGTGTGCTACTCCTCTGATAACTTCTTTTAGTTTTGCTTTAAGAAATGGGTTTTAAAATAATGGTTCTTAGAGACGGCGGCAGCGGGGCGTGCGGTCAGCGCCAGGTGAGATTGTGATGTGAAATGGGTTCCCTATCAAACCACTGCCTGGAAACAGGAAGGAAAAAAATGCTAAGAGTACCCAATATTCATGTAAAATTAAATATTTAAAATATAATATTTATGAATTTGAGATTTTAGAGTAAGGTTTGTGAAAGGAGAGGCACCGGGTTCTGCTAAATTACTGGAATGACAAAATTGCTGTTGTGAAACCATGCAGTGTAGTAAATGTGTTCCAATCACTTGGGCACACTCGAGGGAAGACAAGAACCTCTGTTTTAAAGTATTTAAAGATAATCAAAACCCGCCATGCACACAGGATCACCTTCACAAGCTGTGCAGCAGCTGAAATGATGAGTCTTGTTTTTAATACCTTCACTGTGAAGCTGGAAGAGGCGTTGCAAAGTTCTGGAATTTGTGTTTTCTTCGAGTTACTCTTTCGCTAGTTTGGTTTGAGATTTGGTTGTCATATTTTAGACTTCTTAGTTTACCTCTGCATTTCTGACAGCTCTTAATACTTTGCTGTTTGCATAGCTTAATCTGTATGGAATAGAAGTAACTTATTCACTGACGGGAACGTCGGCACCGCGTGGCTCAGGAGATGCGGGGTTTTAACAGTCGGGCGTTGCATTTATAATGTGTGGATTAAATTCATTCAGCTGTCCTTGCCTACAAACCTGGGCATTTTAAATGTCTCTGTTCTTCCTGCTTCTGGAAACGCTGACGTGCTTTAAAAGGTGTGATGGCACCACAGGCACTGTTGTTAGGTGATGTGAGAGCAACCGAAGGAGTGCGGGGTGACCGTTCTGATGGCTGCGGTGAGCAGGGGCACTGCCAGGGTGAGCTGGGAGGGCAGGAGAGTCAAGCACAGCTCCAGACCACGTGTCTCGTGTTTAACCCAGGGCGTGTTGATGTTCCAAGCAATGCTGTACTGGCTTCAGGCTGTCTGGTGAGAAATAAACCAGCTTTTGTTGAAGAGCACTTGTCCTGTGGCTGTCTCAGAGTCCCCACTTGCAGAGCTCGATCCGTGTGCTTTGTGGGTGGTTACTGAAGTACTGAAGAGGTGGTGGCAGGAGAAGAATCAGAGCTCACTCAGGCAGGTCTGATCCCAATCAGTCACTCTAGAGATGGAAAGTATTTCATAAGTACAGCTGGATTGGTGGCCAATGCTCTGCTGCACACGGTGTGGGGTACAGAGATGTGCAAAACCCATCCCCTGCCGAACCATCGGTGTCAGGGGCCAGCTTGGGAGGTCCCCCTGCTCCAGGGGTGATCCCCACCACGCAGCCACCTGCTGGAGGGGGGCACTGGAGGGGCCTGAGGGCTGCAGCCTCCCCATAGCATCCAGTCCCATTAGCTGTGAGCTCTGTCGTGGCAGAGAGCTCACACCATCCCCGCAGTACCTGCCCTGGAAACCCTGGGTGTCAGGCTGGAGTCTGTGTTCCTGCTCCAGAACTGCTGTGATGCTGGTGCCAGTGCCACACTCCTGAACCCCCCCAGTACCAGCCCAGCACCACCATCCAGTTCTCCCAGCACTGAGTCCATAGTGAAAATCCCTGACACTGGGTGAGGGATGGGCTCAGGGCTGGGGGTGGCAGCCAGTGCCAGTGTCTGTGTTCAGTGATCCAGCCCAGTGAGGTGCTGCTGGGTGACTGTGGGTCTCCCACCTGGGGCTGGACCTTCCCTGGTTCCTCCCCTCTCCCCATGAGGGCCTTCATTAACGGGGGGGGGGGGGAAGCCCTGGCCAGCCAGGCACAAGCACCCCCCCCTCCCAGTGCTTGGGGGTGGGCACAGGGCAGGGCTGGTGCCACCACAGGGGAGGGGCCCGTCCAGGAGGGAGCCCCCAGGGTGTGCTGGGCACCAGACACCTCACTGTAGTGTGGGCTACTCATGGTGTAGCCTTGTGGTGCTTGGCTCTGGAGCTCAGCAGCAGGTTCAGTTCCTGTCTGTCACCAGCAGGTGGGTGCTGCTGTTCTCCCTGGACCTCTACAGCCAGAGGTCTGGAGAGCTGAGCTGTGCCAGGGGGCAGCTCCAGCCCTCAGCCAGCTTTGTGCCTGGAGGCAGAGCTTTGGGGAAGCTCAGTACCAGGTCACAGAGCTCTTGGTGTCCAGCTTAGGAACAGGGGGAAAACCCAAAGTTGTTGCCAGCAGGGCAGGGCTGCTGCTGCTGGAGCAGCTGAGGTGCAGGTGAAGGTCAGATCACCCCAAACCAGCAGCTTCCTCACACCTGCACAGGGCCAGGGCTGCTTCAGGCCAGGGCTTGGTGCCCTCACCCAGCCTCCAGCCCCGGGGTGTGCAGAGGGGCTCCAGGACATGGAAGGGGGCTGGGGTCTGAGCAGCCCCTGAGGGGTGGCAGTGCTGTGACACCCTTCTCCCTCAACCACCCCTTCCCATCCCTGTGAGCCACCCTGGAGCACGAGGCTGCAGCCAGAACCCACCCTGGGGACCAGCACAGCCCCTCCACTGCCCCACGGGACGTGAAGGGAGGCACCACCACTGCAGAAAACAAGGTGTGAAGAGTCATAGAATCGTTATGGTTGGAAGGGACCTCCAGGGGCATCAAGTCCAACCTTTATCCCATCATATTCCTGACCATCAGACCATGGCCTCAAGTGCCTCATCAACCCGTTTGTTGAACATCCCCAGGGACGGTGACTCCACCACCTCCCTGGGCAGCCCATTCCAGTGCCCAACCACCCTCCCAGGAAAGAACTTCTTCCTAATCTCCAACCTAAACTTCCCCTGATGGAACTTGAGGCCATTTCCTCTCGTCCTGTCATCAGCAATTGGGGAGAAGAGACCAACACCAGCCTCACTACAACCTCCCTTTAGGGAGCAGTGGGGACCAGGGCCATGACAGCACCTGGTCAGCACTCAGAAAGTGCTGCTGGGGAGAGGGCAAGCAAGGAGGTGGGAGAGATCAGAGGGGAACCCCACACACACTCACACAGAGGAAACTGCTCCTTGGCCAACCAGTTTTATTCCTCAGGTCCCGAGACGAAGCAGCTGGATGCTCACACGTGCAGCAGGGAGCTGAGCAGGACCACGCGCTCGGAGCAGGGCACAGCGGGTCCCCCCTCCCACTCTGTGGACAGAAATCAGTGTTGTCTCCAGAGGCAGAAAACCAACCCAGGCTGGGAGCAGCAAGTCCCGAGCTCTGCCGGGGTGAGGAGTGCCCAGCTCCTGCCCGCAGCTGTGCCCATACAGCCCAGCCCTGGCAGCCCCTGCAGAGAGAATCCCCGACCCTCAGCCCCGCACGGTGCCGGCAGCACCGCCCTCCAGCTCCCAGCGTGAACTCCTCAAACAGCAGAAGGGCTGGAGCACACCGTTCCTGCGCCCGTGGGTGCTGCAGTCTCCACGCTGCAGCTCATCCATATTTCATCGTGTTCCTTTTCTCCTGCTGCAGAGCAGGACTTGGCTCGCTGAGCTCAGCTCCGACCGCCGCGCTCGCAGCTCGCTCAGGACGGAGGGGCAGTGCTGTTCTCGGCAGCAGGAATGCAAACATTTGCAAATACATTTTCAAGTCTGCTGTAAATAAATTCCCATTCCCCCTGCGTGTCCTCAGTTACACACCAGCACGGGGCCCCGCTCTGCTCTCAAACCACCACACACCATTGCTGCAAAGCGGGGCTGCAGGAGGACACGGCCAGCTCAGAAGCCCTCTCCTACACCTTGTTTTGCTTTGCTTGGAGTGAGTAGAAGCCAAAATCAATCGATTTAAAACCACGGACATCATCACGTCACTGTTCTTTGGTACAGACACCGGCCACAACAACCAACTGGGACACTGGACACCACAAGCACATGGCAGACTTGGAGCTTAGGAGGTGCTGGGAATTCCTTTTTCGCTATGTAAAGAAAACCAAAATAAAACAAAAAGAGGAAACGCTTCAAAGAGCCACTCACCAGCCACGTGCCCAGAGTTTCTGCTGCTTTTCAAACACACACCATATCTGTAAATAATTTTATCCCCTTGAGAGTCCAACTGGCAAACCCCAGCTACCGCTTCCGCTCGCCCTTCTGTGTCCTTTTCTTCTCCTTCTCCTTCCGCTCCTGCTTGGCCAGCTTGTCCTTCTCTCGCTGCAGTTTATCCTGCTCTTTCTTCTTCTGGAACTCATCTCGCAGCAGCTCCCTCTCCAGCTTCCTGGCGTTCAGGACATCCTCCACGTTGGTGTTTCGGAACAGCGCTGGCGGTGTGTTAAGGGCAGACCAGGCTCTGGCTGCACACACAGCTCCTGCTCCACAGCTGTTCTGGAGCACCACACTGCACATGGGGTGGGGCTTCCCCTGCCTTCACCTCTGACTCCTGCCTCGGCTTCCTCGCCAAGCAGGTGAGGAGTTTGGGAAGGAGAAATGAGGGATGGGGAAAGGAAAAGGGATCTCTTTGTTTTTCCAAACAGAGAAGCTGTGGAGAGTAAGCGCACGCTCCCTGGAAAAGGATTGTCCCAGGAGAAGTCAAGTTGCCCTGCACATTGTTAAAACTGACACAAAAATAAACTTGTAAAACTCTCAGGGCACGCCCAGCAGCAGCTGGGGTGGGAGTGGTGCTGCAGGGAGGCTGCACACACCAAGGACCCCCCCAGCCTCGTGTCCTCCCTCCTGCAGCACCCAGCAGATGCTTTGGGAAGGGCATCGGAGCACGCGGGTGTCTCCTCCACTGTCTGCTCCTCCTCTGCTCCTCCTGACCATCAGCAGTGCAGGGACAATAATTTCATTTTCACATAAAAACCTGCTGCCACCTTCAAGCTGCCAGCTGGTGAGCTCCAGGGATGCCCCAAATTATCGTGCTGAGAAAAAACGTGGGACACTTGGTCCTTGTTCACCATTAAAGCTCAGCTGCACCACAGCTTCAGGAGTTCCATGGTAGTTTTGTTTCTGTTGCACTTTTAATAATCCCTGACCTGATTTATCTCACTGGACACCATTAACATTAAGCTGACATTCTGGGAGAATTACCCTTATGAGTACCACGTTCTGTGAGGCTTCCAAGAGGGTGGAAGAGGAGGGGAAGGAACAGAGGAGAGGAAAGAGAATGACAGGCTCAGTCTGAGCTGTGCACACGTGGACCTCAAAGCTTCATTAGGAGCAAGCTCAGGCTACACAAAAGGAAATCTCCAAACTTAACAGATGGCCCTAAAGCACAGGGAAAAGGAATGATGGAAAACTCACCATGGGAGCTGCCCTCCTCCCACCAGGCCTGTGGCACTGAGAATTCAAAGGATACATTTTTCTGATCCAATGTTGACTGCTGCTGCAATCGATCCATCCCGTTCATCCTCACCAGTGAGGGAATTAAGGAAATATGGACATCAGTAATGAACCTGTGCCTCTACACAGCCCCACTTGGCTCGAAACATGTCAAATAACAATTTCACCAGGCCACAGAGAAGCTAAAAATGGATGCAGACAATTGAGGAGCAGGCAAGCACAAAACCCACTGCTGGGCTCCCTCCTGCTGCTCCAGTGCCGGGTGCAATTCCCTCCTATCCCACTTTGCTCCTCAGCACTGCGAGGGGGTAACCCTGAACGCTCCCACGTGCTCCCTCCAGAAGATCTTCTCGATAGGTTTCTCACCAGAAGGCAAGAGAGGAGTTCAAGCCATGAATGAACCCCTGTGCAGAGTGACCGGGAGCTGATTCCCTTCCCTTCTGCCAGGCACCTGGGTGGGGAAACCTCGCCCGGCCGAGCCGGTTCTGCTGGGGAGCGTGGGAATGGCAGGGGAACAGCCCTGGGAGGGCATCTGCTCACGGCACCCCACAGCCTGGGACTTCCCTTGCTTTTTGCACAGAAGTTATTTTATCATGCAGAAAGAAGATAAGGAAGCTTCCCCAACGCTCCCCACTACACACCACAGGGCTGGGAAGGTGTTTCAGAGCACCGAGCCCCCGCTGGTCTGGGAAAGGATATTCCTCCTCGTCCGTCACGTTGGCGTACTGGGCCAGGAGGGCAGCTTTCCTCTGCTTCTCCTCCTGGGACACCTCCTTTGGCTTCACCACAATCTTGGCCTGCTTCTCCATCATGCTGGCGATGGCCTGGATCTCATCTGTCAGGGAGAGGCAGAGCATCAGCCAGTCCCTGCAGCCACGGTGGCCAAGTCCCATTGGACAGATGCCCCACGCCGCTGCTTCCCACCCCTCCAGTCCCCAGAAGGCACCGTCCCACCATCCCAGGGCAGCAGCTGCTGCTGGGGACAAGTGTGCTGAGCTAAAGGGAGAAGTCTCACCCAAAAATACCCCCTGCCCTCCTCCCTGGAGCCTCCTCACACATCCCTGGGTGCTGCCGCCACGCAGGAGCCTGGCGGTTTGGGGAATTCAGTCTGAGGGAGCAGGAGCTGCTGAAGAGCCACGCTGGTGGCTGAGGCCAGCGGTGATGTGACACCAGCTTGTCCCCACGAGGAGGAATCCCCCTGTGCTGCATGCAGCCACGAGCAGATGCTATCTCTCCCAATAAACCTGGAAACCAGCAAGTCTCTCACTAATGAAAACCCCTTTCACTCTACATCCCATTCTCTCCCAGCTGCAGCAGCACAACCTGTTTATTTAACTCCAAACCTAAACCCACATCAAAGAGAAATCCCAGGAACCCCAAGTGAGTGGTCAGTCCCACTCTTTCTTTTCCACCTACCTGGGGAAGCAAAGAGCTGATTTAGCTTTGAGCTCTGAGGTTCTGCTGCCCAGGGCTTAAAATGACATTTGGGTTTGACATCACATTCCTTTTAGTTTGTTACTGGCTTATCCTCAGGATTCTGTTATTCTAAACAGACAATGGCTTCACTGGGGATTTATCCACAGGGAAATAAGGAAATCCTTGTGTTTCTAACAACCTAGACACATCCTGCCACCTTCCTTCCGTGACAAGGAAACTCCCTGCAGGCAACCAATGGCACGGACAGGAGTCGCTCAGCAGCAGCTCCAGTTCCAATCGTTTGTCCCCAAAAGATGGACTGATTTTATTTCATGTGTAGAACAGTGTAAAACTTTCCCCTGTCCCCAGGCAAAGGGGAAGTGAGGCCAAGGAGAGGCTTCAACAGCCTGGGGAAAGCCACTGGTGTCAGGGCTGGGTCCTGTTGGTTACTGATCCACGCCCTGAGCTTAAACCAGCAAAGACTTCCCAGTGTGTGACCCCACTGTGCCCAGAGCTCCGCTCGGGGACCAGGACAAACCTCCCCGATGCACAAGGACAAGGCAGAGGTGTTGGCTCCCAAGGCAGCCAGAGATGAGGGATGGATTCAGGGGGGTACAAAGGCACAGTGGGGCTGTGTGTGATCAGGAAAGGAGGAGCAGCAGCAGCCTCAGAGCTCCTCCCCCCAGCATTTCTGGGGAAAAAAGAGAAGATTCTGAGAGAGGAAAATAAGGATGCTTTCCTGATGTGTGCTGGGACTTCTCCTGGGTGAGCAGCAGCTGAAGGGGCAGCAGAGCTCTGTGAGTGCACCAGCAGCAGTGCAAAAACACCTCCTGTCCAAAGCAGTGTGAACTGAAGTAGCATGAGCATTTCCTACCATGACTGCGCTGGCTGTCACTGCTGCCTCCTTAGCATTTAACTCCCCAAGGGGAAGCCCCAGGTGTTCTGTGAAGGGAAATATTAAAAATCCTACAGGAAAAATAAAAAGGAGCTTTTCCTCTGCAGGATTATGAACCCAAAGGGCAGCAGAATGAGAGGGACAGCCCGAAGCGAACTCACCCTCACTTCAGATTTCAAGACAAACCAGGAGCAGTCAGATCCACCAGCACATGAACAGCGTTGGTTTTAACTCCCAACAGGACAAACACACAGCTCCCACCTTGTGGGGCCCTGCAGGTCACTCACACCACGAGGAAAGGCCCCCCCAGCAGCCACACTACCTTCTTTTTTCTCTTTGGCGTCAACAGTCTGAGACTCAGCCCACTTCTCCACCACCTCCCTGCAAACATCACTTAGGAGATCTTCTTCCTAGTGAGGGAAAAGAGACTGCTCAGGCTTGGGACAACACTGGTCTGCTTCAAACAAGCATGGAGCAGAGACAAACAGCCCGGGCTGCAAAGAACCCGAACACCAGGGGTGAAGTATTTCACCCAAAACCTCCTCATCAGAGGCACAGACACTCATTAACCCAGGGCCACACAGGCACCTGCTGACCCAGCTCAGGAGTAGCAAACCCCTCAACCCCCTACACGAACACCAGGTGCCCAGGCTGCCACCCACCAGCTCTGTGCTGGTCACTGGTCCCATGGCACAGCTCTGCCAGCACACACTGGTGTCACCGCAGCACCTCGAGGTGTGACAGCCCCACCAACACCATGGGAAGGCCACCATGGTACCTTCACTTGAGGAACCTACTGCCCAGCATCGCCTCTCTTCTTGAGCAAGGCTGTGGAGAAGCTGCTCAAAGGCCATCTCCAAGCCAGTCTGAGACTGGACACAAATGGGTGAGGGCCAGCATGGAGCTGAGACCACTCTTGTGGTACCGACAGACCATCTCCTCCCACCAGTGAGGACATTCCTGTCTCCCTTGACCTGCTGGAGCAGGACACACCGTCTGTCGAGGTGCCACTGGAATGTGTTCAAACTCTTGTTCCTTACTGTGGAATAAACTGCAGGGAGAAAGGGAACACACCCAAGGATCACCAGATCCTTCACCTGTGGAGCTCCACCAGGACAAGCTCTCTCCCCAGTGCTCCTCAGGGCACTGATCAGCACCAGAATTCAAGTCCCAGCAGTGCCCAGGTGTCACACCACACCACCACACCTCAGCACGTGGCCACAGCCCTCCTGTGAGAGCTGCCCAGTGTGAGTCCAGCTCAGACAAACACGATCCTGGTAAGAGAGAAAAGTGTTCTGAAGGGCTCCAGCCAGGAGCACTGCCCTGGGAACACCCCCGTGCGCAGCAGGCAGGGAGCTCCTGTGGCTTTGTGTTTATTTTGCTCATTCACACTAAATCAGGGTTACCCAGAGCTTAGGAAAAACCAGCAGCAGGGGCAGGGGGGGCTGAGGAAACCAGCTGGCCAGGGACACCTCGGGGATGTGCCCTTGTGGCCAAGAAGGCCAATGGCATCCTGGGGTGCATTAGAAAGGGGGTGGTCAGTAGGTCAAGAGAGGTTCTCCTCCCCCTCTATTCTGCCTTGGTGAGGCCACATCTGGAGTCCTGTGTCCAGTTCTGGGCCCCACAGTTCAAGAAGGACAGGGAACTGCTTGAGAGAGTCCAGTGCAGAGCCACAGAGATGATGAAGGGAGTGGAACATCTCCCTTATGAGGAGAGGCTGAGGGAGCTGGGGCTCTTTAGCTTGGAGAAAAGGAGACTGAGGGGGGACCTCATCCATGGTTACAAATCTGTAAAGGGTGAGGGGCAGGACGATGGAGCCAAGCTTTTTACAGTGCTGACCAATGATAGGACAAGGGGCAATGGATGCAAACTGGAGCCCAGGAGGTTCCATGTGAATCTCAGGAAGAACTTCTTTCCTGTGAGAGTGCCAGAGCACTGGACCAGGCTGCCCAGAGAGGCTGTGGAGTCTCCTTGGCTGGAGACATTCAAACCCCGCCTGGATGCGTTCCTGTGTGATGGACTCTAGGTGACCCTGCTCTGGCAGGGGGGTTGGACTGGATGAGCTTTCGAGGTCCCTTCCAACCCCTAGGATTCTGGGATTCTGGGATGGACACAAACCCCCGCCCTGGTTCTCAAACCCCACGGGAAGGGACCGAGCACCAGAGAGCAGAGGGGAAACCTCTGAAGGTGACAGAGCCCAGCGAGGGGCGGCCATGGGGCTGCCTCTGGTGACAGAACAAAGCCAGGCTGGTAATTACAGGTGAGTTAATTAACCTCAGCTCCTTGAGAGCAGCTCTGCTCTGCCCCCAGTTCTGATGGGACGTGGTTTGCTCCTCGGAGGATCTTGGGCACGGGGTGGGGACAGGGCAGCACAGAGGTGCTCTGTCCTGCAGGGAAATGGATCTGAAGCAGCAGAGGGGCTGTGAGTGGGAGGAATGACCTGATCCAGTGCCCCACGATGAAGAGCTGCCCACAGCCACCGTGTCCCTCGGGAGTCTCTGCTCCCACGGGACGTTCTGGGAGCCAACCAGGGGCAGCCGCTGAGCAGGGGCACAGGCTGGGTGTGCAAAGCTTTACACTGCAGAACATCCCCTGGCACAGCCTCTCGCCGTGCTGGGAGATCCCACAGCCCCGGAGGAGATGGAAACTCAGGGAAATTCTTCTCTGCATCCTCCGAAGTGCCCCCGAGGCTCCGGGGGGCAGAGGCGA
>VZRW01002684.1:0-11325 GCA_013398125.1 Aegotheles bennettii
TGCGTGCCGCCGACCTGCTGCAGTTCCCCGCCGTCAAGGAGGCCTGCGGCGCCTGGCTGGCGCGGCAGCTGGAGCCCGCCAATGCCCTGGACATGCAGGACTTCGCCGAGGCCTTCGCCTGCCCGGCACTCGCAGCCGCCGCCCACCGCTTCGTCCTGCGGCACGTGGGCGAGCTGGGTGCCCAGCTGGAGCGGCTGCCGCTGCCGCGCCTGCTCTCCTACCTGCGGGACGACGGGCTCTGCGTGCCCAAGGAGGAGGCCGCCTTCCAGCTGGCACTACGCTGGGTGCGAGCTGACCCCGCTGCCCGTGCCCCGCTGCTGCCCCAGCTCCTGGCCCATGTCCGCCTGCCCTTTGTGCGCCGCTTCTACCTGCTGGCCCACGTGGAGGGTGAGCCGCTGGTGGCCCGCTGCCCGCCCTGCCTGCGCCTGCTGCGTGAGGCCCGCGACTTCCAGGCCGCTCGCCTCGACCGCCATGACCGGGGCCCCTGTGCCCGCATGCGCCCCCGGCCCTCCACCGGCCTCGCCGAGATCCTCGTCCTGGTCGGCGGTTGCGACCGCGACTGCGACGAGCTCGTCACCGTTGACTGCTACAACCCGCGCACCGGCCACTGGCGCTACCTGGCCGAGTTCCCCGAGCACCTGGGCGGGGGCTACAGCGTCGCTGCGCTGGGCAACGACATCTACGTCACCGGTAAGGCTGTGGGACACGACAGCGCGGGGGCTGAGATTTCCATTGTAAACACATGGGTTGTAGCAGTGAGACTTGGATTTTCTCAGGGTGCCTGAGCCCCCTGCTCGGGCTTAGTGCATCTGCAGCCTGAAGACAGGCGCAGGGACTCCTGCAGTCGGGGCTGGATTTAGCAGCTGGTCTCAGTCCTGGAGGTTTTCTCTCATGACTAATGCTCCTGAGCACGTGGGCAAAAGTCACAGATCCTGTGCTGGCAGGACTTTCTAACCTCTCGCACTGTGGGACAGGAGTGGTTTGAGAGGGGTTTTTTCCTTCTGCAAAGAAGGTGTTTGGGTTCAGAGCCTCGTGAATCACAAGCCCAGCGTGTGCTCAAGGCAGAGGTGTGTCAGAAAGCCCCGGGTTCCTCAGCCAGCTGGTGCCCGTGAGTCACAGCACCTTCCCCAGCACGTACCCTGCCTCATCACTGCCCGCTGCGACTATGATTAATCCTGTCAAGGTGACACGGATGTGTAAATTTGGCTGTTCATCTGCATGCAGATGCCTCCTTTGAACGACAGCTCTGTAGCTGGAGCAGCAGCCCTGCGGCAGCCATAATGAACGAAGGCCTGGGAGACCAGGCACTGTGGTACGGCATGTTCTGGGAGTGCAGGGCATGCTGAAAGAGGCTTGAAGGGCAGGTCGAATGCAGGTGAACAGAAAACAGTTCATTCTCTAGCCACAAGCAGAAAACAAGGCTCTGCTGTAAGGGCAGGGCTGTGAAAATGATGGGCAGGGGTGACAAAATGGGGAAGAAAACAGTTATGTGGAAGGATGGAGGTGGTCAGACCTGGGAGACTCTTTCTGAGTTGTGGCTGAGTCCAGACCAGGAATGACACTGGAGAAATCCTTCTTGGCTTGCTGGGAAAGAAACAGTGCAGAACCTGCCTCGCAGTGCACACTGCTGCAGTCCCTCAGTATTGAAACACTTTCATAGTGTACGGCCCTGGGAAGCAAGAAGTGTGTGTGGGTATTGAGGTGCTGGAGACCTAACAGAGACCCTAGTCCAGCACCAAGCCCTCTCCTCCATCACCCCATAGTTGTTGCCTTTGCAAAACCAGACTCTGAGGCAGGGTGTGCTGTGCTGCAGGGGGATCAGACGGGTCCAGGCTGTACGACTGTGTCTGGAGGTACAACTCCAGCGTCAATGAGTGGACGGAGGTGTCTCCCATGCTGAAGGCCAGGGAATACCACAGCTCCACAGTCCTGGATGGGCTGCTTTACGTGATCGCCTCTGACAGCACCGAGCGCTACGACCACACGGTGGACAGCTGGGAGGCTCTGCAGCCCATGCTCTACCCCATGGACAACTGCTCCACCACCTCCTGCCGTGGCAAGCTGTTTGCCATCGGCTCCCTGGCTGGCAAAGAGTCCATGGTTATGCAGTGCTATGACCCCGACACGGACCTCTGGTCCCTCGTCAACTGCAGCCACCTGCCTCCCTGGTCCTTCGCCCCAAAGACCGTCACTCTCAACGGCCTCATGTACTTTATACGGTGAGTAGCGGGAGCAATTGATTGCCTCCCTCCCCCCCTCCCCGCTGGGCTGGCCCGGGGTTTCCCCAGGAAGGCATGCGGATTCTGCGGGTGGTCACTGGAGAGTGCTGGGTTGGTGCAGGTGGGTCCAGGAACGCCCACACCCCTTTCCTTCTGTCCTAGCTAGACCTCAAAGAACTGCACTTAAAACTGTGTAAAATTGTCTGAGCCTAAGCCCACAGGCTGGGGAGCAGCCAGGTATAAATCTGGCTGGAGTCAGCAGCACTGCTTGGGAACAGACTTCTCGGTTTTCTTGGCTTCTGGTTCAACCCCCCTTGTGCTATAAATAAGCGGGTAAGCTCCAAGAAACCGTTAAACTGTAGTGCAGGGGAGGACATCGTCTGTCTCGGCAGAGATAAGAGGACAGAAGATGAAATGATTGGTCACTATTTTTAAGTGTGTTTCCAAATTGGGACTTAATTACCCATCTGAAGCTGTCCTGGTGGCACAAACACTTGGGTTATCCACTTAATTAAAAATAACCGGAAAGGCACGCTAGCGCTGAAGCATTTCATCTTGGTGCTGGCTCTGAGCAAACATAGGCTCCTCTGATGGCCTCCAGACACTTTCCTTTTTTTAATCTCCTCTTGGCTTTGTGTAGAGCAGCATCTTCTGCCCAGGACCTTTTATTTGATTGATTTGGGTTCAGCTGAGTGCCTCCGTTCCTGGCATTTGTTTCGCAGGTCACAGTCTGGGTCACCTGGTTCTCAGTAAACACTGTCAGGGGTGTTCGAGCTGTTGGGTGACTTGTCACAAGCCGATTCTGTAGGTTTTCCTTTTTCTTTCGATTTTGAAGTACTGATGATTGACACTTCAGGATTTCTGATCACTTATGCATCTGCAGGAGTTGATGAGGGCATCATCGGGGTCTGGTTTTTCTCCCCGGGGTCGGGTTTTTCTCCCCAGTGTCAAAGTTTTTCTGATGTCGTGGTTTCCCAAACAGACGATGTTGCTGTAGGTGAGATTTCTCATTTATTGTCACTCCCTGCCCTGCTCAGATTCACATCAGCAGTCGATGGTGATGCCTTGTCGCCCGCACGACACGGGGCGATGCGCAGTATCGCGATAGGTACACAGAGTAAAGCATTCCTTGCAGCCTTGTGAACCCAGCCGTAACAGCGCTGTCTTGGAGCGACTGGCAGCGCTTCTGTGGCGGCCCTGACCCTGTCCTCTTCGCATTCTTGTGTCAGCAGCGCGTGCTTCTGTGTCACAAACATCCCTCACCTGTCGCTGTCACCCTCCCGTCCCACGGGTGAGAGGAGCCTTGGAGGATTATGCTGCCCCTTCAGCGCTCCTCTCACAGTCCTCCGGCCTGTCTAAGTTTGGCACTGATGAAAAGCTCAGGCAGTGGGATGCCAGTACTTCCAAGTGCGTGGAGGGTTAAGCCTCTCCAGATCAGCAGCAGTTTTCCCCCAGCCCCTGCAGTGCCTGGCACCAAAGGCAGATCAGTCTGTGAAACGCAGCCTTGCAGAACGTGGTCTGTGAGCACACCTACTGTAGATGCAGATGTGAAAAAAAGACTAGATTGAGAAAGCTCTCGGGATTGCGCAGCGATTTCGGACTCTGCAGGGCACAGCTGCTCGCTGGGCTCCGAGGGGGTGATGGTCTGGAGATCCTGCACCAGTACATGTGCGATGCCTGTGCTTCCTGGGCCGGGCTGCAGCAGAGGTCCAGGTGCTCTCTGGGGCTGAGCACCACTGCTAGCACACAAGAAGCCCACACTGGAGGCTGTGGTCTGTGTTGAGACCTGGGCCTTCATACAGAAACCCTTTGGTCTCTGACACACGTAGCGGGATTGGAGCAGCATTTCAGGCTGTTGAACTGGGGGCTTCACAAGGTGGGAGGTTTTTAGAACACAGAAAAGTAATTTTGTGTTATATCCCACAGAGACGACTCAGCTGAAGTGGATGTTTACAATCCAGCAAAAAATGAGTGGGATAAAATCCCTGCCATGCTTCAGGTAGGACACTTGGCGACCTACTGGATGCCTATCAGTGTTAAAAATCGGCTTCATTTACCTCTGGAAACCAGGCACTCTTTGCATTAAAACCCATTGCTCACAGAGTGTGTTTCAGTGTATCGCAGTCACCTGGAAGAAGAGGTCCTGGGCTGTGATCGCGTAGCTGGGTGTTCAGCCCAGCATAAGGAGCTGAGGGAGCTGGAAAACTCTGTCTCCTCTGGGAGTTTGGGCACTGCTGGTCCAGAGCCAGCGTCAGTGGGTGGTGGGTGCGGAGCCCCTGCGAAGCAAGCAGTTGCAGGATACTACCCAACACCTTCACCACCTGCCTCATTGGGCAGAACCTCCTTTCCAGTTGTTGTCTATTTATTTTTAAATCGTAGGTTCATGTTGGGGGGAGCGTGGCTGTGCTCGGCGGGAAGCTTTACGTCTCTGGTGGCTACGATAACACGTTTGAACTCTCGGATGTCCTGGAAGCTTACGACCCTGAGACACGGATGTGGAGCGTGGTGGGCCAACTCCCCGAGCCCATCTTCTGGCACGGCAGTGTCAGCATATTCCGGCAGTTCATGCCAGAAACCACACAGGAGGATGACGGCATCACGCTGGACAACACCATCAATTTGAACAGGCAGCGCCAGAACCTTCACAACCAGAACCTTAACGAGCTTCGTTAGCAGGGGAAGGACCTGTCCCCTTGCTCAGTGCGAGTTCATTCTCCAGAACCAGTGTTGCTTTGAGAAGAGGCAGAGGCAAACCTGTGCTTGGAAACAAATGTACTGATCACGAGTGTGTGTCGAGCCGCCGTGGCGCCCCTCGGCCCTGCTCTGGGGGTGAAGGTGCTGTGCTGCCCACAGAGGAGACCCGAGGTGGGCTCTGAGGAGAGCGACCACGTTGAACGTCACTGCAGCATCGCAGCTTACAGCTGGCCTTTCACTGGGGGCTCCTTCACCCCACAATGCTTTGTTTGCCACCAAACTCCTTTATTCAGTTTCTTTCTCAGGAGGGGTCTGTCTGGTAGGACAGTGCTCTCGACCCCCACCTCTCTACTGTTCCTCGGAGGAAGACAGACCTGCGCATGTCCTCCTCTGAGTGGTTGGGGGGCAAAGGCCTTCCCACAGGAGCTGGAGGTCTCTGGGGGGCAAGAGATCAGCCTGAGAGCGTGGCCCTTCATGCCCTGTCGCCTTCAGAAGGAACAGACACCCTGCAGCAGGGATCTCACCTAGGCAGGCTGTGAAGCTTCACGTTTCCCTTTGTCTGAACTTGGCTCTTCCTATATTCTGGTGGGTTGGTTTGTTGCAGCATTTAAACTCCTGCAGGTACTCATTTTCCAACCCTTCCTAGAAAAGCACTTTTTCTTTCTAAAGAAACGCCCTTATGTATCTTTTAATCGCATTCTCACAGTGAGATTGTTTTAATTTCTGACCACCCCAGCTGCATCCTCCTTGAGGGGAAGGGGAGAGGCAAGCACCCCTCCGGGCTGGCCCAAGAAGCAGCTCCTGGGGCTGGCAGCTGCTGCCCGGGGCTGAGCCAGGCTGCCTGTGGTGAGGGCTGTTTGCTGTCTGCTCTCCTGCGCCCAGCTCTTGGTCGGTGCGCTGGGCTGAGCCCCATGCAGTGAGTTTTTATTTCTTCACCCTTTTAAAGGAGCGAGGTTGGCATTGTGTTGTCTTAGAAAAAAAACCAAAGCAGGTTATCGGGAAAGGTGAGCGCAGCTTCCTCAGGAGGTTCACCACAGCCTGCAGGATTGCTGGCATGTTTAGGTGTCCTGGTGCAGAATTGCTTTCGTGCACCACCGAGTGTGCAGGAACCCACCCAACCTTCAGAGGGTCTCGTGCCTGACTCCAGTGTGCAGGAGCTCCTGGGATTTGGGCAGTTACCGCTGAGGTGTTTTGGTGAAGGTGTAGGAGTAGCCTGAGTGTTGCAGATTGAAAGGTAGTGCATTATTTTAGAGGTTTTTTTCTTTTTTGTTTGGGGTTTGCTGTTTTTTTGGGTTGTGTAAGATTTGCCTTTATACTGGCCCAAGTGACCTAGCTGGCTTGGGTTGCATTTCCTCTCCACCGCAGCTGAAGAGAAGCCACCTGCGGTTTGCTGTGGAGCGTTCCTGGAACAAGCAAACAGCGTAAGCTGCGGTGCAGCTCACCCAAAGATGGGTGAAAACCATCAAGCGCGAGAGAGGCTGAAGCGTGGGCTGGATGCATTTGCTTTTCCCATCTTTTGTTTTTAACCAGTAGGAAAAAAAAATTGAATTTAAACTGTTCAGAGGCGGAAAGCTGACACTTGACTACGGGCTCCTGGCTTGCCTCTGGATTGAGCAGTGTCACAGCCCCGTCTCCAGGACATCAGCATCTTCACAGCTTTAACAAATCTGGTTTGCCTTGAGTGCCGTTTTCTGCCGTGCCCCTTGGCTGTGTAGCTTGGGAACCCGCATGTGGCATCCAGGCTGTTCTCCAAGTCTGAAACTTTGACAGTGCCTTGAAAGCGCCGCGCGTCGGCAGAGGATGGTGGAGGGGCCGCGGCAGCCTCTCGCCAACTGCGAGGCCAAAGCCGGAGCTCGGGGAGCACTGGTGCGCGCCGCACAGCTGAACTCGCCTCGCAGAGCCAAGTGTTTATGCGGATCTATAAATAGTGCGCACACTCGTCTCATGCTGTAGCGCTTGCTGCTGGACCTGCCACCCCCAGGCTCCCCACCCACCCAACAGTTATGGATCCGTATTTATTTTTTGTAAAATTGTGTCCAAATCGTTGCGTACAGTTTAAATGCTGTCCTTTGAAACAAAGGCATTTTACATTGACAGATAATGTATTTTTATTCTCATAGTTTGTTTTTAAATTTACTTGCAGCAGTCAAGTTAAATAAAACATGTTACATCAATCTCTCTGTCGTCTTTGAGCAGAGGATGACCAGAGTAAGTTTTTACTGCAACGTTTCCCATTCTAGGCCTGAGGGACATTTAAATCAGAGACTTTCTGCCTTCTCAGTGAGTAAAAGTGAAAGGGGAGAGAGTGCAGCTGTGAATCTGGGGCACATGGGTACACTTGGTGACCTACCCCCACCCCAAGAGACTGGGGAACTGGTTTCTCAATGTCACAGCAACCCTGGATCATGGTATTTTGGACAAATACAAATCCCCACACCTACAAACGAGCTTAGAGCATTGTCCAGCTCCTCCAGGTAAGTTTCAAGGTAAGTAACAGATCAATTATCTCAGTGGTGGGATGATGTGGGTCATACCTCTAATGTGGTAAAGAAACAGCATTTAGCAGAAGCTCGACAAAACTAAGTAGGAATAAGGCACAAATGTAACAGATGAGACAATCCTCCTAACCAGTGTTTAAGGACAGGCAGAGCTGTGCTCTGGGGGAAGGTGAGCTTTAACTGCGAGCTCTCAGACCCCAAGGAGGACTGCTGGTGCAAGGTGAGAGCACATTTGTTTCTTCACTTGGGACCAATGACCTCATCGTAACTTCATTAGAACTTCCCTGCAGCTGGGGTGGGAGCTTTGCGGGTAGGGGGTGGATGCACAACTCAAAAAGAACAAGCATGGCCAAGAGTGACTCCTACCTAACGCTTTATTGTGTTTTGGTAAGGGGAACATGCGCGGGCACTTGCGCTATGTTTCACAGTCTTCAGGAATCGTCGTAGTTATAATTAGCGATTGCTCGATCACATCCGCCGTAGAGAAGTTCTCGTTTGAGCAGAGTCTCTGCACGGGTATGCCCTCGGGCAGGGAGCCACGTGACAGGGACTCCACGATCACCTCGGCCGAGCCCACCTCCAGCTCTGGGGCCGGCTGCAGGGCCACCACCACGGCCTTCTCGTCCTCGATGATCAGGTTCCGCAGCTTCCGCTGCCGGGGGTTGTAGTTCTCCACCCGGTCATGAATCTCCATGTGGCGCCTCAGGTGAGCCTACAAGCAGAAGAGGCTCAATAACGGGCCCGGTGAGGGCTGGCTGCCCCGGCACTGCGGTGCGCCCTGGTGCTGGGGAAGGCCTCACCTGCCGCGTGAACTTGTAGCCGCACTCAGTGCACTCGAACTTCCTCACGCCCTTGTGCCGGCGGACGTGGACACGCAGCTGTTCAACAGCTGAGAAGGGAAGCAGAGCCCGTGGGCGGCAGCACAGCGCCGTGCAGGCTCCAGGGATGCTACCCCACTCCACGGAGAGCAGGGCAGCTTCTGACCAGCCACGCGGAAGCCCAACACCCTGGCTGTTACCTTTGAATGTTTTCCCACAGATCTGGCAGAAGTGGGGCCGCCCCTCCTGGTGCCGGCTGGCGATGTGCCGCAGCAGCGGCCCCTTCTCCGTGAAGCGCTGGCTGCAGAACTCGCAGCTGAAGGGGCGCTCCCCGGTGTGGGTCCGGTTGTGCTTGTCCAGGCTCGCTGCCGTTTGCGGGGGGGAGAGGGGGAGAGCTGTGGTCAGCAGCACAGCGTGTGCCCCCTGTCCCTGTGCTCGGGTGCGTGCCACAACGCGAACGTGCCTTCCTCAGGGTTAGCACGCACTTGCATGAGTGTGGCTTTGCTCCCCGGGGGAAGCCAGCAGCAGAATGTGGGTTTCGCAGCACGGCTGCTTTCTGGAGGCCCTGGGCTGCTGGAGCACAGCACTCGGCACCAGCAGCCTCAGCCACACACCCGGGGGGTACCTTGTGTCCTGAAGGTCTTGCCACAGAGGTGGCACTGAAAAGGCTTCTCGCCGGTGTGCGTGCGCAGGTGCATGTTGAGGTTGGCTTTCTGCGTGAAGGCATGGTGGCAGAACTCGCAAACGTAGGGCCGCTCGTTCCTGCAGGCAGGGGAAATATCACCTTCACCTGCCTTTGCCAGCTCCAGCCCTCAGGTTAGCTGCTGCTCCTCACCCACGGTTCTTGTTATCAAATCCTACTGCCCCCCAGCACCACCCAGCCAGACCCTCGGGCAGGAAGCGCAGCCAGGACCGCCAAGGTGACGCAGGGGAATGACATGGGTCACACGATACCTGTGCTTGGCCTTGATGTGCATCTGCAGGCCATTACGACTTGAGGCCCTGTGCCCGCACTCCTCGCAGACAAACAGCTTCTCTCCCCGGTGCTTGAAGGCCTCGTGCAGGCGCAGCTCTGTCCGGGACAGAAAGCACTTGGAGCAGGTGGAGCACTGCAAGGCCACAGGAGAACAGGGTTAGGCAGCTCGCTTGGGACCCACCTGCTGCCCGAGACCCATCCCTCTGCCCACTGCTGCTGCCTGGGGCCCTCCCTGCAGCTCCCAGATGCCCAGTGGGATGAGACAGTCTGACAGAGGTGACATACTGGTCAGTGCTGGGTCCGTCAGCCACAAAACTCTGTTTGCAGCAGCCCTGTCGCTCTCTGCCTCACTCATTGCTAACAGGACAGCGGGTGCCACTCTAAGTGCAGGACGATCCCCCCTTACAAGCCCGCAGCCACCCGCCTGCTCCCCTCACCGCGTGAGGCTTTGGCGCGCCGTGCAGCTTTATCATGTGGCTCTGCAGGTCCTTCTTCTGCATGAACTGCTGGGCACAGGAGGAGCACTGCAAGACAGCAGAGGAGGGTCAGCCTCCAGCTGCTCTCCAGCGATTTCGGTAGGACTGGCTGCGTGCCGGCACAACAGGCAGGGCAGAGCCGTTCCGAGCAGAGCACAAATCCTGGGTAAGGCCACAGAGAGTGCCTGGCTTTGGTGCCTCCCTGGAGCCGCCTGTGAGGACATCAAAGGCTGCTGCTGACCTTGTAGGGCATTTCCCCCGTGTGTGACACCATGTGCAGCCGCAGCTCCATGCGCCTCTTGAACACCTCCTGGCAGACCGAGCACGTGAAAACCTGCAAGAGAGGGGGAGGCATTGGCTCCTGCAGAACCAGGGCTGCAGCACAGAGCACACGGCACAGACCAGTGCCTGGGACTTGGCTGTGACATTCAACCCACGCCCACAACGACCCAGATCTTTTATGATACAAAGAGTACCCGTGTGCTCAAAAAAACAGAGGAGAGTTTTACCAGAGTTTTCTGGTAATTGGACAAAAGCCACTGCCATCGTCATCAGTAGTGGCCAGGGGGGGTCCCGGCTGGGACACGCGTGCTGTGTGGTGGTGATGGGGGGCTTTGTTTGGCAGCTGAGTGTGACGGGAACTGCAGCTGGAAAAAGGCTCCAGTTCCTTTCCTGCACCGTGGCACCTGCTCTGCAGAGCACCAGCAGCGGCCACCCAGGCATACCTGCTCCGATCGGTTCATGCAATTTCTGGCTTCATGTTCCAGGAGATTCTCTTTTCTAAAATAACATTTGCCACATTTGGAGCATTCAAATGGCTTTTCTCCAGTGTGTTTCCTAAGGGGAACCCAAAGGGAGAGCACCGGTCACCACTGGTCGGACAGCAGGGACACAGGAACAGGCCCGGTGAGGGCAGGACCTGGCAGCGTTTACACCCCCGCAGCACCGATATTCACAGCTGTCCAAAATCTGCCCTTTACAGCAGCTCTGCTGACCCCCTCGGGGTGCAGCCAGGCTTTTGGTGCCTGCTGCGCTCCACAAAGTCCGGGTCCCGCAGGGCTGAGGCTCGCCCCTGCCGACGAGCCAAGCTGGAGCTCGTGCCCCCTGCAGAGCCCTGCTCTGCCCTCGGCTGTCACCCCTGGGGCTCCTCGCAGCACCTGGCTGTGCCGCTGTGCTCCCCACAGCCCAGGCTCGTTCCCCGCCACGCTGAGGATGCTTTGGCATTGTCCCCCTGCAGTGGTGTCCCCTGGAGGAGCCCCTCAGCGCCTTCCCTCTGAGCCGGGAGCTCCAGCACCCTGGGAGCATTCTGGAGCCCTACACCCCCCAGCGCTGCACTGCCCGCCCAGGGCCGAGGGGACCCCCCTTCCTGTGCTGGGGGACGCGGGGCGCTGAGCGCGGCGGGCACGAACGCGAGGGGAAGGAGAAGCCGGAGCGTTTACCTGTTGTGCACTTTAAGGTAATATTTGCTGAGGAAGGTTTTATGACATGTGGGGCACTCGACCGGCACCGCTGTACCTTTTCTGCTCCCCGGCATCCCGGGCGCCTTCCCCGGGGGTGGGGCGGGGCTCTTTTTGTTCCGCGGGGCCTTTTTCTCGGGCAGGGGCTCGGCGCCGCTCCCCCGCCCGCCGCCCGCCGCTTCCTCCG
>VZRW01002684.1:25065-35870 GCA_013398125.1 Aegotheles bennettii
TGGAGTATGGGGCTGTGGAGCGCTTCTCCTGGAGCTCCAGCCTGGACATCAACGAGGAGCTTGGGGGTAGGTGGCTGGGGGGTGCGGGGGGCAAAAAACCTCCAGCCCTGGCAACAATGAGGGTGAGGGGCCGGGAGAAGCTCCAACCACAGGAGCATGTTGTGGGGATGCGCTGAGGAATGCAGTGCGGGTGCTGCACTGGGGATGCTGCAGGTGCAGCCGGGGAGCACCAGGTTAAGCACCGCATGCCGCCAGCGCTGCTCCCTCCCAGCTCGGAGGGATATCAGGAACAGTGAGCTGCCGCGGTGCACTCTGCTGTGAGCACGGTCTGGTTTCAAACGTGTTTGCCATCACTGGGAGAGCTGGGTGTGACAACACAGCCGGCAGCAGGAGGAGGAGGTGGCCGGAGAGAGGAGCTGGTGGGGACAGGATCTCTCGTTTGGCCCCCGAAGTATCTGGTGGGGACCCAGACCCCCTCCTGCCCCGCCAGAAAGCAGGGGTCCCCCTGTGTGCTCCCCACCGAGGAGCTCACAGCTGGCATGCGCGAGGTCATGGTGCACGCCTGACCCGCTGCCAGGGTCAGCGTTCGGGACAAGCAGCACGGCTCTGGCTGTGCCGGTGGCCATGGCATGGGGCTGGCTCTGGCACTGACGGCTGCTTCGGCCGGGCACGAGTTTTCGGTGAGTTTGGAAAAACTTTCCCTTGGGTGCGTGAAAGAATTTCTCATTTGTTTCCGTTATTATTCCCAATAGGTCAAGTGAAACGGCAGCGGCGGGGGGTGGGGGGCTGGGCCGGGGTGGCTGCAGGGACAGAGCCCCCATTGTGCTCCCGCCGCGGGGGCTGGTGGCAGCCCTGGTCCCGGCCCTCCTGGGGCCATGAACGCCTGGCTGCTCCTGCGCTGGCACCTAGCAGCGCCCGCCATGCCGCGGCAGCCTCTGCCAGCTCAGGAGGCCCTGCCAGTGCCCGGGATCGCTGCCTGGTGGGGGACTGGGGCGGCCGTCACTGGTCAGAATCGTCTCTTCCTCTCAGGGTAGAAGCAGCAGCTTTTTCAGCACTGCCCCAAATGGGGTTTTTTTGGGCAGACTGAGTCCAACCCCAGCCTTGGCCACAGTCCTGCGGGACCAGGGCGGATGCTGTTGTTGTTGGCAGGAGGGATGCGGGAGCAGTGTGGTGGGAAAGCCCCTGTGCCCTGTACTGGGCCAGGGCAGCCGTGCTGCCTGATGTAGCCTTGCTGCCCCACATCCCTGCACCAACAGGGATGCCCTGCCTGGCAGGGCAGCTTCCAACTGGAGCGTCCATGCCGTGCAGCAGGGCTGCCATGCAGGAGGGTGTTTGTGCTGCTCATTTGCCACAAGCCACCCAGTGTCTGTTATTTTTACACAATTAGATACGACATGTAAGAAAAGCCTTCAAAATAGGATTTGGCCCAGGGCTGATTTAACTGTCAAAGCTAAATGTGGCTCCTAAGCCCCTTTGGGGGCTGGTAAGTGGCAGCTTTATCACTCCTGCTGCAGCCCTGGTCCAGGGGAGCTGGAGCAGGTCTGTGTCCTGATTCTGCGACTTGGGGTGCTGGGCTGGAGGTGCTGGATCTGACACTGTGGGACACACAGTGTGTCCTCAGCGGGGACGCGGTGCTGGCTTTTGGGCTTGGGTTTTCATCCCCCTGAACGGGCAGTAGGGCAGGCAGGAGCAGGCAGGCCCAGCCTCAGCTGAGCCCGAGTGCTTTGCCAAGCTCTTAAACCCGGGGTCTGCAGTGCGGGAGCCTGGGTGCGGCCCCTGGTGCGGGCGGGTCCGGAGCGGGGCTGCAGGGGTTCACCGCGACGCCCCGGCTCTGCTCCCTCCTCTCTCCCTCAGCCGAGCCGTGCCCGCCGGAGGAGACGCTGCTGCGCTGCCAGAGCCCCGACTGCACCGGCGAGCGGAGGGCGGCCGAGGTGGGTGCTGTGGGGTGGGGGCAGCGCTGGGCGTTGGTCTCACGGGTGAGGGGAGCGGAGAGTGGCTCTGCCCGCCCTGCTGCACCCCGAAGCCCCCCGGCATGGCCAGCGGGCCCCCCAGCCGTGTCCCCCGGCCCGAGCTGGGCACGTGTTCCCCGGCGGTGTCGCGGTCCTGACGGATTTAACAGCTCGGCGGCGGCTCGCCCGGTTCCCTTGGCTGCTGCGATGGGGTCTAATCCGCTCCAGCCCATCTGTCCCCCTGCTCGCTGTCGTGACAGCAGAGCGGACTCAGGGTCCCTGCTCTCCTCCGGCTGGCCGGGTGTGGAGTCGCTGGCTCCGGTGGGTGCCGGGGCCCCGCGGGCAGTGCCCGCCCGGTGCAGCAGGTAGGAGGGCAGCGCTGTGTGCACGGCGGAGCGGCAGGGCCAGCGCCCGCGGGGGAACGCTTGGCACTGGGTTGTGGCCACCCCGGGGTGCAGCCGGACCGAGCCGGTGGGCTGCCCCACCATGGCTGACCCCTGGTGGCACCGGGGAGGTAGTGTGGGGCACGGGGTGCCGGCCGGGCTGGGAGCTCATCCTGCAGTGGCACAGAGCTGCACCGCATCCCCCCGCGCTTCGTGGGGCAGTTGCTGCGTGTGAGAATGCCCTGTGCTGGGGCCAGGAGCTGGAGCTGACCCCGGGTGTGGGCAGAGGGGTTTGGGCACCCTGCCCGGCCCCTCCTGCAGGGATAAGCCTGGGGCTGAGCCACTGGCACGGGGTGGACGGGAAGCCCAGCAGGGTGGCTGTGAGGGTCCTGGTGGTGCCAACTTGTGCGAGCACTGGCTACAGGTGCTGCCTAGAGCCTGTGGCCATGCTCCCCATCTCACAGGTGCCACAATGGCCATGATTGTGTTGGGCTGGGACACATAGTAGGGGAAGAGGAGGTGGTCCAGAGCCATGGCATGTCCTGGGTAGGGCTGGGGCTGCCTCGTGGCCTGCAGTAAGACTCTGGTGGGTGCTGTGGTGTGGGTGTTGCGGTGGTGGGTGCCGCAGTGGGGCTGGTGGCCCCTCGGGGAGAGCGCGGGTGGAGGGAGCGCGTCAGCTCTGACCTCAGCAGTGCCGGGAGGAAGGAGGGCAGGAAGCGGGGGTGGCTGGAGCTGCACGGGCGCTTCCTCCCCACAGCAGCACGGCACACTGCAGGCAAGCCCAGGCAGGGCTCGCTGCTCCTCATCAGCCTCTTGCACCCCTCTGCATGCAGGGTGGCAATGGGGGTCCTGAATGGGGACATGCTGGTGGTGCAGTGGGGCACAGTGGTTGGCCCCGGTATTAGGGCCAACTGAAGCCCCCAGTGAGGCAGGCACTGGCCACGGGTCACAGGCCATGCACTGCGCTGGGGGCCTGGCCAGGGGTTTAAAAATAACTTGCTGTGAATGCCCGGTGGGGCTGGGGCTGCGGCCGTGGCCGGCACACAATCGGAGGAAACACACCGGCTTCGAGCATTGTTTTGCCACAGACGCTGGCTTCCTCCGTCCTGCTACGGGGATGCAGCTCTCGCCAGCACAAAGGGGCTGCGGTGCGGGAGCGCGGCCTCCCTGGCAGCTGGCGAGGAACAGTGGCGCGGGCACAAGTGGCTGTCCCCTGGGCAGGTGCATCTTCCCGGGGTCCCTGCTCTGTGGTGCAGAACCGGCCTCGTGGCCACGTCCTTCTCATGCTGCTTTCCTCACGCCTGCTCTGGCCTCAGTGTTGCCCATGAGTGGTGTGGGAAGCAGCCCGGCAGCCGTTTGGTGTGGGAAGGGGGGTCCCTGCTGCTCGTGGTGCCGCTGGTCTCTCCTGCTGGGGGCTGTGGTCAGTGGTCCCCCGGCAGCCTGTGCCCAGCTGATGCCTGTGCCCGCAGGTATGCCACCACACCGAGTGCCGGCAGCTGAGCCGCAGCGGCCCCCTCAGCCTGTGTGAGCTCTGTGACGGCCGCCTCCATGGTGCCATGCACTTCGACGGCCACGTCCGCTTCAACCTGCCCCCGCAAGGTGAGCTGGGCCGGACGCGGCTGGCACCGCTGCTCCCAGCAGCCCTGCAGCACTGGGACGCGCTTGAGGCCACCACGGTGCAGCAAAGGGAAGGGGATGCACTCGGGGCTGGTGCACTGCAGCCAGAGCCAGCGCAGGACTGGCTGGGGGTCCTGGCACGGCCCAACTCAACCCCCATTTACAGGCTCCATCCTGGCCCGCAACATGTCGACACGCTCGTGCCCCCCGCGCACCAGCCCTGCCTCCGACGTGGAGGAAGAGGAGGAAGGGACGGCAGATAGCAGAGGGTGAGCCCCCAGCCCTGTGTGTCCCCTCTGCATCCCCAGCCCCCGGTGTCCCTGTCACCCTGCCTGCCCTGTGCCCACAGGGAGCGGAGGAGCTCGGCGCTGAAGCTGCCCAAGAAGAAGGCTTGGCGCAGGCACACGGACGTAAGGCACTAGCCCCTCTCCCCGGTGTGCTCGGTGGGTGGCAGCACGGCCCTGGCGGGTGAGAGGGACCCCGAGCGAGCAGCTGCTGCCTCCCCCCAGGACCCCAGCAAGGAGTGTTTCACCCTCAAGTTCGACCTCAGCGTTGACATCGAATCGGAGATCGTGCCAGCCTCAAAGAAGAAGTCACTGGGGTTGGTCTGCCAGGGTCAGATGTGGGGATGGATGCAGGGATGGGTGCAGAGGTGGATGTGGGGCCCATGTCCCGCAGGGAGGTGCTGCTGCCCATCTTCGAGAGGAAGGCGATTGAGCTGGACAAGGTGGACATCTTCCTGGATCAGTCCCACACACCGCTCTCCCTCCAGTTCGAGGCATACCGCTTTGGGGGGCACTACCTGCGGGTGAAAGGTGCGGTGGGGGCTCAATGGAGGCTTGGCTGGGAGGGACTCTGACCAGGAGTCCCAGGGGACTCTGATCACCCGATGTTCCCACAGCCAAGCCCGGGGATGAGCTGAAGGTGGAGCAGGCAGCATGGGACACCAGGTCGGCCAGCCTGCCCATCCTGCACCCTACCTGCACCACCATGTTTCTCAGGCCAACACCGGAGCTGGGATACCGGGAAGGTGCCGACAGCCTGGTGAGTGCTGGTGCCAGCACCGGGAGGAAGGATGAGGAAGGAGGTGGCGGGGCACGGGATCCCCCCCCATAGCCATCCTTGCCAGGAAGATGGGGACATGAGGCAGTGACACAGCATCTCCTGTATGGCCTTGTGTGGTGTGGGCTGAAGACACTCCTGGATCACCCAAGAGCCAGTTCAGCTCCTGGCAGTGCCATGGTCGCTGTGCCATGGTGGCTGTGCACAAGCAGTGCCCTGTGCCAGGCGTGGCAGCTCAGCCAGTGGCACCAGCCCCGTGGCCGTGCTGTGTACAGGCTGGTACCAGAGCAAAGGCAAACAGGAGCCCCGGGGGCCCCGGTGGTGGCAGCTGCTCAGTGCCACCCTGGCACCAGGCCTTGCCCTGGCTGCTGGCTCTCCTCTCGCTGCGGTGCCTGGCAGCTGTGGAGCTCAGCTCAATCGTGCCCTGTGGACCCTGGCCCCAGATAAGGCGTGGGGCCGGGCTGGCTGCCACTCCCCGTGGGAGCAGGGTGCCACGCTTGCGGGGAGCAGCTCCGGGGATGCCAGCGGGCGAAACGCGGTGCTCGGCCCCGTGCTGGCAGCCCAGGCAGGTGGCAAGCTGGCTGTGTGGCCAGGGCTGGTGGCTGCCCGCGTCCAGCACTATGACGCATGGCTGCGGGACCGGCGGGACCCCGTTGGCACGGGAAGGCCGGTGGGCAGCCAGCTGCCCCCACGGGGGGCTCGGCCCCGATTGCCTTCCTGGGGGCAGGCAGGAGCTGTGACACACCGGGGTGATGGGGCTGGCAGTGGCCGGGGCTCCTGGGGCCACGGTAGCACGGTGAGTAGCGGGGATGGTGCTGCCGGGGACGTGTCAGAGCACGGGGCTGCGCCGGTGGTTGACGCGTGCCATGTCCCGTGGCTCGGTGGCAGGCAGGGAGCCCTGGCCCTGCTGCCCTTTGTGCCTGGGTGAGGAGATGGCAGAGCCGTGTCCCGGCACGGCCCAGGGACATGCGAGGCAGGAGCTAGNCCAGCCGGGGGGCTTTGATCTCTGCCGGGGGGATTGTTCGGCTCTGGCCAGCTTATCTGGCCAGGAGGGAAATTAAGTTTTCAGCGCTGGCCCCACCTCCTTTTGTTTCGGAGGAGCCCAGCCGCAGCCTGCCCGGCTCCGGCTCCGCCGTCCGAGCTGGGAGGGCGGGTGGTGGGGGGCTGCGCCCCGCGGGGTGCCCTGAGCCCCCGTGTGAGCGGCCGGGCTCGGCCAGGCAGCACCGGGGCCCCGGGATGCAGGTAGGCAGGTCAGTGCGGGCAGGGGAGTGGGGCCGGGGGGACCCCGTTACCCGGGGGTGCCGTCTGTCTGTCCCACCGGTGCTCGAGGTCGGCCGTGCTGTGGCATCGTGCTGCACTGTGCCACTTCCCCCACCGCCGTGGCACGGCTGACACAGGGGCACCGGCTGTCTCCACTGCAGGCTGCGGGCCGGCGGAGAAAGAACATGACGGAGTTCCTGGGGGACGCCAGCATCCCCAGCCTTGAGCTGCCCTCCCCCGGCAGTGGCTCCCTGCCCACCAATGGCACCGACACCTGGAAGATCCGTGCCGCCAGCCGCTTCAGCGGCTTCTTCAGCTCTGGCACCAGCACGGGCTCCTTCGGGCGGGTAGGTGGGACACAGGCACAGGGAAGGGGTGCGGGAGATGCTTGTGGCGGCACTGGGAAGCTGAGACGGGTCCCCCAGGGCTGGAGCACCCCAGCTCTGCGGGCAGGGCAAGGGGGTCTGTGGCACATCTCTGCCAGCCCCCGCCCAGCCACTCTGCCCCCCACTTTCGGCCAGGAGACAGAGAAGCTGGAGCAGCTGGTGAGCAGGCTGCATGCCTATGGCACCTTTGGGCTGCCCAAGCTGCCACCCCAGCTCCGCTTCGACCGCGACTCCTGGGAGGAGGACGGGGACGAGGCTGGACTGGCGCTGGAGGACAGCTGGCAGCAGATCATCCAGGGTGCAGAGGTAGGGCCGGGGGCTGCGGAGCCATGGGGGCTCTGCCCAGCCGCTGGCACAGCGCTGACACTTGGCCCGGCAGGCCCTGTCACGCCGGCAGTGCCACCAGCAGGAAGCTATCTGGGAGCTGCTGCACACCGAGGCCACCTACATCCGCAAGCTGAAAGTCATCACCGATGTGAGTGCCAGCAGTGGTAGCCATGCCATGCCATGCCATACTGCGGCAGGGGGCCGGGGGCATGGCTGCACCCCACCGGCTCCCCGCTCTGTCCCTGCAGCTCTTCCTCTGCTGCCTGCTGAACCTGCAGGAGTCGGGGCTGCTCTGCGAGGTGAGCAGCGAGGGGGCTGCAGGGCTGGGACCACCAGCTTGGGGATGGCACCCTGGTCTGGCGGTGCTGTCCCCATGCAGCTGCCCACCTCGCCCCTGCAGGTGGATGCTGAGCGGCTCTTTGGCAACATTGGGGAAATCATCCGGCTGCACCGCGAGCTGTGGGGCAGCGTCATGGCCCCGGTGCTGGCCAAGGCGCGCCGGACCGGGGCGCTGCTCGACCCCGTCGACTTCCTTGACGGCTTCAAGATGGTGAGTGGGGACGCAGTGCTGCGGCAGGGGCTGTGCCACGCTGTGCCCTGTGGTGACCCACCCATGCCCCTCAGTTTGGGTCCCTCTTCAAGCCCTACGTGCGGTACTGCATGGAGGAGGAGGGCTGCATGGAGTACATGCGGGCGCTGCTGCGGGACAGCGAGCTCTTCCGTGCCTACGTGACGGTAAGGGGAGCATGCGGAGGCTGGGGCCAGGGTTGGTCCGGTACTGATTGACACCTGCATGCCACAGTGGGCCGAGAAGCACGAGCAGTGCAGCCGCCTGAAGCTGAGTGACATGCTGGTGAAGCCCCACCAGCGCCTCACCAAGTACCCGCTGCTCCTCAAGTCTGTGCTGAAGAAGACGGATGACCCACATGCCCGTGATGCCATCAGCACCATGGTAAGGGGCTGGGCATGCATGGTGGTCGGGCCTGGCATGGGGTGGTCCCCCCAGCCCCTCACACCCACTGTCCTGGCTGCAGATTGGCTCTGTGGAGCGCTTCATCAACCATGTCAACTCACGGATGCGCCAGCGGCAGGAGCGGCAGCGCCTGGCTGCCATCCTCAGCCGCATTGATGCCTACGAGGTGGTGGAGGGCAGCACAGACGAGGTAGACAAGGTAGGCTGGGTACGGTAGAGCTGCCACCCCACCCCGTGTCTTGCCACCCCACACTACATCATGCTGTACCATGTCATGCTACTCAATGTCACCCCATGCCATGCTACCTCATGCCATGCCACCCAATGCCATGCCATGCTACCCCATGCCACCCCATGCCACGCCTAGCGCTGACACCGGGGGCTCCCGGCAGCTGCTGAAGGAGTTCCTGCAGCTAGACCTTACGGCCCCCATCCCCGACACCTCCCCAGAGGACACCCGGCAGCTCCTCTTCGAGGGCAGCCTGCGGATGCGGGAAGGTAAAGACAGCAAGGTGAGGACCACAGTGGGTGGAGAGCCCTGGCACAGGCCCCTGCCTGCCTGCCCCTGCTCACCATGCTGGCTGGCACCCACGGCCCCACTCTTGCCTCCAGATGGATGTCTACTGCTTCCTCTTCACCGACCTCTTCCTCATCACCAAGCCCCTCAAGAAGGCTGAGCGCACCAAGGTGATCCGGCAGCCCTTGCTGATGGACAAAGTTGTCTGTCGGGAGCTCAGGGACCCAGGTGAGCAGCGCCAGGGGTGATGGGGGCATGGGGGGGGGAATCCCTGGGCACTGCCAATGGACCCTTCCCGCAGGATCCTTCCTCCTCATCTACCTGAACGAGCTGGGGAGTGCTGTGGCCGCCTACACCTTCCAGGCCAGCGGGCAGTCGCTGTGCCGCAGCTGGGTCGAGGCGGTGCGCAATGCCCAGGTGAGGGGTGCGGGGGGCAGGTGGGGGTCCTGCAGGGGCCCTGTGTCTCTCTGATGCTTCCCCCTCTCCAGAACCTGCTGCAGCAGCTGCGGCAGCGCTGGCGCCTGGAGGAGGAGAAGGACGGCGAGAACGGCACTTCGGCCGCCAGCTCACCCACTGTCCGGCACCGGGGCAGCACCAGCCCAGACTCGCAGTGGTGGTAAGGAGTGGGAGGGGGGCCCCGTGTACCCCCCGGCCCGGCGCAGCCCCCTCCTCACCCTGCTGTCCCCACAGCCCCTCTGACGGCTCTACCGAGACCCTTGCTGTGGTGGCGGTGGATGGTGGTGGTGAGCTCTCCTCCCCAGACTGGGACACGGGGCCCTTCGGCTCGACCTCAGACGGCTCCTCTGTCAGCACCAGCACCTCTGTCAGCACCGGCATCTGCACCGAGACCCCCACCTCCACTGAGACCCCCACCCAGGAGCTGCCCATGGGTGCCCTGCCTGTGCCCCTGCCCCATGGTGCGGCTGCCCCAGGTGGCAGCTGCCGCTCGTCCTCCATCGACAGCGCCTATGGCACGCTGTCACCCGCCTCCCTGCGGGACTTCGGCCAGCAGCCGGAGGGGGCAGCTGAGGAGGGGCACAAGCTCCCACCGGCTCCACGGCCCCCCTCACCCCGGCTGCGCCGCCGGACACCTGTGCAGCTCCTGCCCAGCTCAGCCCGGGTGCTCAAGTCCAAGTCAGAGGCCAGCCTGCCCCTGCTCCTGCCTCCAGGGCCCCTGGCCCCCCTCAGCCAGAGTCGCAGCCTCTCTGACCTCTGCACCGCCCCCCCCCGGACTAGCCAAGCTCTTGTACCCCTGGCCACCCCTGACAGCAGTGGCAGCTCCACCTCTGAGCTTTCAGAGCCAGAGGAACTGGTGGAGAGCCCGGCATCCCTCCCAGGGGGGCTCAGTCACAACCCCCTGCCTGCTGCCCGCCGGACCCTCTCGGACCCTCAGTCGGCACAGCACCGCAAGCTGACGCTGGCACAGCTCTACCGGATCCGGACCACGCTGCTGCTCAACTCCACGCTGACCGCCTCGTAAGTGCACCCCTGCCTGCATGATCCTGGAGGATCCATGCTCCAGCCCGCCTGGATGCTCCCCAGGGACCAGGTCTCCACTGAGGGCATCTCTTCCCCTTTTGTGTCTTGCAGAGAGGTCTGAGAGCTGCAGGGGCGCAAGGACACGTGCACAGCCATGCCGAGAAGCTGCTCCAGCTTCTAACTGTAGCATAATACCAGGGCCAGGCAGAGCAGATGTTGGGATGTCACTGCGCTGGTGGGGACACGGACGGGGATATGCAGACCGGTCCCCTCGGCATGCACCAGACAGGGTGGCACAGGGCTGCCCGCTTCTCCCATGAGTGGGGATGGAGGCAGCACAAGGCTTGTGCTGAACCCTTGTCCACAGAGATGAGGGTAGTTGGTCAGGGACATCTCTCCCCCAGCCGCCCCATGGTGTGTGGGACAGGCACCTCTGGAGCTGTGGGGGGCTGTGGGGCGGCTCCGGTGGGTGAGGAAAGGACAACGACGTTGGCAGTGGTGAGTGGGGAAGGTGCTGAGAGTGACACAGTGTTGATGGCACAGTGCTGTGGGTGGTCTGATGAGGAGGCTGGGACTGGTGGCAGGAGGAGACAGTGCTGGGCTGGGGCAGGTGGTGGCCCCAGGATCTGGCTGGGGCAGGGTTTGCCTTGTGGAGGGGGATGGGTGGCAGGGGACAGTATCACCCAAGGCTGGAGCATGGGAGCCGCAGGGGGACATGGCGGTGGCCGGGATGCCAGCTGTTTTCCTGTGCCGGGCTGTGCTCCACGTCCTGGCCGAGCAATAAACCCAGCTGGTGCACGTTTGCATCCACCTCTCCTCTCCTTCGGCCATGGTGACACCTGACAACTGGGC
>VZRW01002685.1:0-12656 GCA_013398125.1 Aegotheles bennettii
TCATCTTCTGCAGGCACTTAGGAGGGGGCAATTTTGAAAGGCTGGGGATATAGGGCTCAGTCACATACTTACTGTTGGGAGGAGACCCACCTGGGAACTCCTAGATATTCTAAGTAGATACTGCCCTCAATTTTTTCTCTCTAAAATCTGAGGTATGCAAAAAAATTCCAGCTCCACTCACAAGAGGAGTTTCTGCTGCAGCTGACGGTGAGCAAGCAGGCAAAATGAGAGCACAGGACAACAGCAAGATTACAGCAGGTGTTGCTTGAGGGAGCTGCTGGTTTCTGATCACTGAACCAATGTTTGCTGTAGAGGTAATTCTCTTGGAAATGCTGCAGGTAGGACTCACACCCACGGCAGCCTTTTCTCATTCACACTTGTTACTGCACTTCAGCTGAGCTTTACAAGCCCAATAGGATCCTCTAACACACAGCGATTATGTCTCTTTTGCTGGCACTTTCTGCCCAATGATTTCAAAATACTTTATGAGCATCACTGAACCAAGCTTAAAATTCTCTGATAGATGGGTATTTGAAAGGGAACCAAGTACAGTAAACGTTTGCAACAGAACGGCCACAGAGTTCATCTCCTGAATCCCAGTCCTGAAGTCATCCTTCTCTTCCTTTTAAGTTCTTTTTCTCCCCCAACCTGTTTCTTACAGGCAAGGACTACACATACTCTGCAGAAGTTTATTGATTCCAATACAGACAAATGACTTCTAGTCTGATTACATTAGTTCCCAATACCACATGGAGGTTGCCTGTCCAGTCCATGTCAGCATGATCTCCTGCTCTCATCTGTCTGCATTTGGTTTGTGTCTCTTGGCTCTGCTGTTCTCCTGACAGTGATCGTCTTCAGAGGGTGCCTGGCTCTTTCCATTTGTCCCAGACTCCTCTGGAAATTTCTGACCCTCAGCCAACACCTGTCGAACAGTCATATTAATGCGGGAAGACTCCAAGTACTTGGCACACACCTGCCAGTCCTCATCAGAGCTGTGCTCAACGACTGAGCCAGCAGGGAGGTCTGAAGAAAGTGCTTGGTCCAGGCACGAAGGCAAAGCTGTCCCTTCAGGGTTGGGGAGGACGCGGGGGACAGCATGGTACAAGAGACGGCTGAAGCCAGACATCACCATGATATCTCCACTGTGCATGAACATTGCTGTCGGGGCCTCCTCCCGCTTCAGGCCCCCAAGCAAAAATATCGAGGATTGCCCAAAACTAGAGGTGGTATGAGGATGGAGAGAGAAGAGAAAACAAACTCAGGTACAAAACAATTGTATGAACAGTAAGAAAATATTAGCAGCTAAATACTTTTATTAAAAAAACCAACCAAACAAAACCAAACAAGAAAACCAGATGGACTCCTAATATGAACTTTACAATGAGAACACGGAAAACAGACTGAGAGGCTTGGTTCAAGGTGGGCATAGTGTGAGCAGTTGCCCGGCCAGGTTTGAACCTCTGCTGACGTGTTTCTTCCTTGCTGGGTACTGCCCAATTGCCACTCTGCTGCTTTAGAACAGATTTGTGCTCTGTGCAAAGAGCTCTTCCACTCCAGGCACCACATCCATGCTTTTCAAGCAGTCTTCAAAGAAAAACCTATGCCCTTGAGCTACAGCTTCCTACTATTAAAATCTTCAGAGAGTGAAGATTATATACCCCATTAGCAAACTACATCATACCAATTTCCTGTACCCATATGCAACCATGGACAAAACACCACCAATCCTCCCACAACGCTCAAGTGCTTTGCTTGACTCACCTGAATGATAAGAGGGGCCGTGAATGGTCGAGCTCAGACTCATCCACATGAATTCCCAGGGAAGAGTCAAAATGATAGTAGTTCAAGATGCCTGCTTGGGCTTGGAAACCCCGGAACCCACAGGCTGTGGCCACTTGTTCTGACAGGAATGCAAGGTCTGAGGGGAAAGGAGTGTGGTGATTTGCTGAGTACTTCTGGAGGAAGGAGAGCGGGAAAAAAAAACAGAACAGAACAAACCACACCCAGAACATCAGAACAGCAAATACAATTGGAAACAAACATTGAATGAGAACTCAGAAGTCTGGCTGATAATCATGGAGAAGGACATCATATTTGCCTGGAAAATGACTACAACTACAACAAGTTTAGCTCTTATCATTTAATTCTGGGCCTATGCCAAGACTGCCAGAGATTTAATTAATCGTGGAGTTAACCATTATATCTGGATGGCAGCTTCAAGTCAGTCAGATTAGTACCTGAGGTTAGTACCAGCATCCAGAGGTTCTACTTGGTCACCACCTAAAGCTGCCAATGGAAAGACACTTGTGTATCTCATCAAATGAGCTCTGAGGCAAGCATTTTAATTCCTTCTTTGAAGGATAAGACAAACAGGAATCAACTGCAAACCTACTTTTTCTCTCTCCCATGAGTGATTCTGAGACGACTGGAAGGGAGTAACCAAGTTTTTATTAAGGCCACTCAATAATAGGCTGACCTGGTAAATACAAGGCTGCAAGCAGATTTAATTAAGTATCTGCAATATACTGACAAGACTGCATATTCACTCTGCCATCCCTTCTCAGCCTCTATCTGACTCAGTCTTATGCAAAAGTTTATTTTGGTCAGGAGCCCCAGAATAGCAGTTAGCTGGTGAGACTGTACTATACTGGTTCAGACTCCTGAGGTCAAAGTCACATCTGCAGCAGACTCTTCCTGCTCTCGTTCACCCCTCCAAAGAGAAGTAGTTTCTCAGAAGTAGCTGTCTTCAAGCACTCAAGGTCATCCTCACCTTAAGCAGTTAACAAGGTGCTTGTGACCATCCCTTTCGGCAGGGTAAAAATGCTCACCCTGAAATAGTGAGGGTCTAGAGCTGAGTATACGCTACCATGTTACTTTCCAAAGGAAGGAACACAGCAATGGACTTTTGCTGTTAAATCCTTCACAGTAAACTAATACAGATTAAAATGTTCTTAGAAGCACAGCTGGTTACAGCCTTTCCTCGGGACTGTCTTGTAGGATCGTAAGCATTTTACTCCATGACAGCCTCCCCTGTCTGCCATTCTGAGTGCTTACAGCCAAGAAAAATTGAGAAGAATTTAATTTCAATACCTTAGTATCCCAATTATAATGGTAACCAAGGGTCACCCAGCGCAGCTTCTCCAGTAAGCTTCTGGGCTCCCGTTTACTGGAACCGTTCCTTCTGCAAGACAAAATGGAAAGAAATAGTATGTATGAATTTCTGAAGGGTTTTCTGGTACTGCAGCATATAGTCATGAGATTCACTCAGCCATATGACAGCCTACTAAAACCATCAACGCTAAACTTTTATTTTCAGTACCATTACTTTTTTCCTCCAAAGACCTTAAAAAATCAGTTCATGTCATTTGTGCAAGACATAGTTCTAACAAATGCTGTCAGTTTGACAGTGTTTGTTTTCATCACGGTACATAACAGGTTATCAGATGGAGACAAGACAATGAACTGGTGTCGGTTCAGAAGTCAGCATTCAGCATGTACTATCTGAGCACCTGAAAGTGAAAGAAGAGAATCTGTGAAGATCTAAAAGCTTCTAACACAAGGAAAAAAATCTTCTAGGCACTTAATGGAAAATGACAAGGAAGGGAAATGTTCCTCCTGACAGTGCAAGCTGCGTAACACTGCAAAGGACTGTTAGTTCTACTGCTTGGTACTTTCACAAGGAGTCCTTAGTACATACTGACTCCATGTTCAGTAAGAAACAAGACGGCTCTAGCTATGACCATACACTTCTTATAATGCCAAGAAGTCTAGACTGCAGGTGTCTCCTATTCAGGCTGCTACGCAGGACAAAAAACTGTTCTTCTCAAGTGACAACCCTGAGGCAGAGGGACTCAGTGGTCTGATGCCACATGCCAATTTACCATTCCTACTTAAAGGTGGTGAGGGCAGGAAGAGACCTCAGGGATGGGGTTTTACTATGGCCTACAGAAGAGTCCTTAAAAAGTTACAAAGAGTATTACTATAGTAAATCAGGTAGAAACACGGTAGTGGCAAATACAAAAAGCAAGGTACACATCTACCTCTAGTCCTCTTATTCCAGCACTTTCAGCTCCTTTTCTCAAACTAAGCCATGTGTTATGGTAAAGAAAGAAAGAAAGCAGAGGGCAACGTACTCAGAACATCATGATAAAGAGTAGCACCAGGTGGTTGGCTCTGAGTGTTATGTGTCTGGAAACAATGAGTTCCTAGAGCTGTAGCAGCAAGTGCTCTTACAAGAGGTCACAAAGAAATTCTGGTATAAGTGTTAGAACAAGAATGAACAGCAGGGGTGCTTTGGGCTGAAGCTCCCTTTTTTCTTTATTCGCTGGTAAAATCTCCCCAGCCTTTTCCATATACACAAGGATATGTCTATCCCTTGTAAGGATGCTCTACCCCCTTTTATGCTTTTAATTCTTCCCAGCATGAAAGAAAAGACCTAAACCTGTGAAAAGAGCACAGCATACATTTCTAGGAACTGTATGGACTCTCCCAAACCTGTGATTCCTGCATCCTGGAAAGAGCCATGACCTAAGCACATTTATGCATCTTCCTGATGGCTTTAAATAGCATTAAAGTTGTGTCCAATCTTGGAAGTAGACCTCTTTTTAGTTAAGTGCTCTGTTTCTCCCCTCCCTGAAAGTCTCCCACTGCAGATACCAGACAAGTTGGCTAGTTTGATCCCCTGTCCTCTAGGTAAAAGCACAAATACAGCAGTTTGCTCACTGGAAGACTCAGGCAAGTGCTTAATAAAACTGCCAATGTTTCTGCCAGCCATCACTCTTCCAAACACTGTTTTCAGCTGAACTGGATTAAGCTGCAAATTAACCTCTGTTCTGATCATTCTCTGGGTGCACAGGAGGGGCTGCTGGGAAAGGCCTATCAAGCTGGAGCAGTGCCCCACTTTTTTCAGCTGTAGGGCATAACGCACGATACTTTCAAAGAACAATTTTTCATCCTTGACGTAACACAAAAAAAGGCGTCTGAAATTCTGCAACTAATTCTAGCTGAGCCTGGAAAACACAAGTGGGGGCATAACTTCTCTCCTACGTGCAAATATTTAAAAGTCAGAATCTTGCTTTTGCCATTCCGTATCTTGTAGATGTTGAGGGTATTTTTGAAGAAAAGTCTCAGCTTGTCAGTTTTACTGAGACTGAGGTGGAAGATGAGAGTTGTAGGGAACTCTAGTCACTCCATCACATGAAACAATTGTTAGAAAAATGAGCACTGACATCAACAAGGTAATGATAAATACCCAAACAACTAAAAAATTGTGTACTGTAAACAGCATCTATCTTGTATGTATTTTTACAAGTGACTAATTAAAAAAAATAAATAAACCAGTCTTTAAAACTTCCTACTTGACTTCAAAACTTGGACAAATTCTCCATTAACTCCCAAATCAGGCAGAGGAAAGGCAGCCATGTCAGCCACAGGACTCTGAACCTGTGGGAATCTTTCAGAGTAAACAGGATCGCCATTAAAATGGTGCATTTAATCACCAGCTCAGACTGAAATTAAAAAAAAACAAACAAGCCACCCCAAACCAAAACAAAGAAATACTCTGGAAAAGAAAACCACAGTAACTTGCTGGCTTGAGAAGTTGAAAAATGTGCAGGTAACAGCCTTTCAGTTACAGCATTCTGGGTCCTACAGCTGACTGGGAAGCAGAGCTAGCATGAGTGGGCTGTTTGGAAAGGATCCCTTCTGCCTCAGGAAAACTGAGGCCTAGAGAGACCTCGTGGTTGCTTTTTAACGTGGCATGTCTGACACCATCTGTACACTGCCAGCATGTACACAATCTTTTTCAGCTTTCCTTCCCTGCTTGTTCTTAGACTTTCTCAGAGCTGAGACCTTCTGGCTCTGTCAGTTTTGACCACCAAAGGTTATTGTGGGCTTACCTCAGCTGCTCCTTGCTCTGTCCCCACAGGTCAATGGTCTTCTCGGGAGCCATGTGCAGGTCCAGGTTGCAGACATTGGGTTTCTGTGGGTATAGCTTGAGACACTGTTTCACCCAGTGACGCTGGCAGCCCGGAAGGAAAGGGTTTAGTATGAAAATAAACCCTGACCACAGAGAAAAAGGGAGGGCTTGGTGAGAAAGCATGATTAGGCATTTCCCTGGTTTTCCCAATACAAGAGCAAAGGAGAGGCACCAGAGGGACTGAAGAAACACCTCGGACGTACAGCCACTGACTCTGCGTGTGAGCTGATGAAGTCGATTAACAGGTCTCAACAGTTAAGTTAAAACCTACTGTGTTTCTCAGTACAAACCAATGGTGGCCAAAGGGCAGAAGGCAGGGAGGGCAGCCAACACCAGCCCGAGAAAAAAATGACACTAAAGGAGATATCTGTGTAAGGGATATTGAGTACAGGTAGATAAAGGAGTAGGAACCTGGAAAGCCAATTGATGTGGAGTAAATTTGATTCTGAAAAGATTCAGCAAGATTTTTCTCTGGAAGCCTGTGGAGTTAAAGTAATTCTGGCCCAGCTTTTCTAGACTTCAAACTGACCTTGTTGCTGCCTCTGAACTCATGCTGTCTTCTTACTTCAGTGCCATAAGCTGCACAGAGCAGTCCACAGGCCGAGCAAGTCTCTAGTAATAGAAACTGTCCTCTCCTTTGCTTCCTGCTTATTGCCAGCTAAGTCTGCTTGCATCTGTTTTGTATTTTGAGATGGTAATACTCATCAAAGGGGAAACTGCTTGTTGCTGACTGCATGTACTTTGCAGTCATTGTTCATTAACAAAACCCAGATAAGGGAGTGAGCAGAGATGCAATGGATTGGTTTGGTCTATATCCTAACAGACAAGAGTCCTTGACATGAGATCTGCCATCACCAGGAGTGCTAACGGGATTCTCCACTGGAATTTTCTCCCCAGCACCCCAGAGGCATTTCCTTCCAGGCCAGGGTTGACGGTATCGATGAATGAGTTTCTGACAGGAAGATGCTATTAATCTGTATTGTACCTCCTCTGAGAATGAAGGTACTTTCTCAAAAACTGCCAATTCACACACACAAGGACTCACCAACACAAAATTCACACACGAAGAGAGATGAGGGTATAGGAGGAACAAGGGAAAAGGAGGTTTCAAGGGTTTGTCCTACTGTGTCTTGTCGAACTTCTCAGTCATATCAAGTTAAATGGAGATAAAAACAAATGAAAATGGAAGACGCAAGGCTAGGAGTCTCAGTAGGATACAAACGTGTCTTGTGGCCTTATGAAAGTGGTAATAAAAGCACAGGAGAAGCTTCTTGCCAGTGTATCTCACAGACCTGACAAGATGAAATTAACTCGTTAGAAAAAGGAGCCTTCAGTGTGTTAATAATATACTGTCATTTGTTTCACTCCATTCCCTGCACCTTCAGACTATGGCATCCCTCTGGCAGGTCTGGTTACAAGAAGTTTCTTTGCCAGAAGCAGTAGATTTACTCTCTGTTGGCCTCTGCATAGAACAGGGTAATAATACTGCCCTTGGTGTCTGCAGCTTTTGATGTGGGGTTCTCAAAGCACTTTACTACATTTGTGAAATCATGGTCTACTATGCATGCATTATCTCCAGGTGTTAAGTGATGCCTGGAGTGCAGGTTACACACAGAGCTGAGAACAAGAATCCAAATGTTATGGCTCTTGTATCAGAAGCTGAGAACATGCTTGTGTCTCTCCAAACCTTTCATTGCTTACTCCTAAGAAACCAGGTGAGTCTAGATTTAGAAAAGCAAGAACAACTAAAAAGAGGGTTGCTGCTATGCTTCTGATGTCAAGAAAGGCAGAAACCCCTGAACTCCCTGGCCTTGAAAGAGTTGGGCTGAGTGGAAAGGGCAAAAGATGAATTCTTTGGGGATCTTTAATTCTCAAAGAGACATTCACCCGGCTTCCTTAGCCTTGTATTTCATTACTCACTGTGGGGACAAACCCAGATGACTTCCCTTCCATTTGCCCATAGACAAACTAAAGAAATTCTAACTTATTTTAGAGGGCTGTTGGGGCAGTTGGTTACATATCTTACGTTGCTGTAGGATATCCAGATAAAGGCAGCTCAAAAAGGGTAAAATATTATTCTTGTCCACACATGACTTGATTCTAAACAGGACTGAGAATTTGTTAATGTATTTGCATTTCATTTTAGTGAAAGGTTTTCTTTGTCAAAGCAGAAGAAAAACACAGTTAAGTGGAACATTTGTGATTCCCACCGCCCCATGTAATTGCTAGGAAAGATGTTTAGACAGACATACAATGTCGAGACCAGGCAGGGACAGCTATAACGTGACAGGTAAGTGAAACAAAAAAAATATAGTGCAAGAAGAGGTGGAAGCCTTTCTCCTGAAGTTATTAAATTCCTGTGTATTAACCATGCCAGATGTCTACTGTGGCTGCCTCAGTTGCAGAAATGGTAGGCTGGCTTTAGAGCAACCTGCACAGACACTGGCTGCAGTCTCAAGGAACCAAAAGAAACATGAGAAAAGACAAAGTCAAGCAAACAAGAATCCCTGGAATAAGGAGCATCTGGGGAATGACAAACTCATCAGCCTTACCAAACCCCTGGTAAGATTACGGAGCAAACTTTCATGACAGCCATTTCCCGAAAGAAGGGGGTTGGGAACAGCCAGCATGGATTTTTTTGTCTAACCAGCCTTAGTGCCTGCTACAGTGAGCTGCCCAGACAAGGGGAGAGCAGGGGATGCTGCTTACCTTGGCTTTAGTGAAGTTTTCCAGTTGGTCTCCTGCAGCATCATTGGAGGCAAACTGGGGGCTCATGGGTTTTATGGGTAAACTAAAAGGGTGAGCAAAAGCTGGCTGGCTTCAAGAACAGTGATATGATGGTTCAAAGTCTAACCAGTGGCTGTTACGAGCTGCGTTCCTCAGGTTGATACAGGGGCCAAGACTGATAACTACATCTACATCAACAACATGGACAATGGGATGTTCATCCTCATCGCGCTTACAGGTAATACTAAGTTGGGGCAGCAATGGATATGCTGGAGGCTACTGCTGCCACTGAAAGGGACCCAATACACCAAAGGAACGGGCCAACGAGAACCTCAGGAAGTTTATCAGTGATAATCCTGCACCTGGGGCAGAATAACCCCATGCAACAGTACAGCCTGAGGACCAGGGAGCAGCTCTAATCAAAGGACCAGGGGGTTCTGGAGGACAAATTAAGTAGGAGTCAGTAGCGTTCCCTTGCCACAATAAAGGCTGACTACACACTGGCCTGTGTCAGTCAGAGCTCCCTAAAGGGGTGTTATAGAGAACATGGAGTCAGATTCTTCTCAAAGGTGCATAGCAAGATTGTGAGAGGCAACAGTCACAAATTACAGCAAGGCAAATTTTGATCAACTACAAAGTGAAAAAAAATCACAAGAGTGGCCAAACACTGGGACAGGTGCCCAGAGAGGGTGTGCAATCTCAGTCCTTGGAGATTTCCCAAACTCACTCGTACAAAGCTCTGAGCAACCTGACCTAACTTTCAACTTGATTCTGCTTTAAGCAGGGAGTTGGACTAGACCTCTGGAGGTCCCTTTCAACCTAACATCTTTCTACCAGGTGATTCTGCCAGGTGACCTGCAAACCTAAGATCCATTTCAGGTTTGGAAATAACCTGCCTAATGAAATTACTTTATACCTTGAATAGGACAAGAGGTTCTTACTGTACTGAGTGTTCTACACAGGCAAGCAGATGCCAGACGTCAGCCCTGAAATTACTATTTCAGTCACTCATCTAATTTTTATGATATATGTTGACGAAAAATTGATTCTACAGAAACACATAATATCTACGAAAGGCAAAAGGGATCCATTCTCACAAGGGATGGTCTGGTTGATCACAGACTGTGAAACAACTGTCCCTTCTGTTCTCACCTTCATATATACTGCTGCACCCCACCATTTAGCTGACTCATTTGTTCTCCTGCACTTAAAATAACATCAAATGACACTTAGGCAAACCAAAATAGCTTTTTTGGGCAGGGCAAGGAGAGTAAGATGGAAGATGCCTGAATCCAAAGCAACAAGGTTGTGTTTACTTTTTCCTGAAATCATAGGTACCTACCTGGGTACCCGTTGAGGCCATAAGCTTTCCACTGGCTAACTGGCTGTAATCCTGCCCTGTAGGCATCTTGATCACTGACTGAAGAAATACTGAGCTGTGATCTGAACACCTGGAAAAAGAAAACAAATCTAGTTGGGAAAAAAAAAAGGAAGAAATAAAAAAATAGCACTTGTAAGAGTGCTACCATGTTCCAAGGCAAGTCTTGTGAAAATGCAGCTGTACCACAGGACTATTGTCTGAGCAACTGTGACCAGAACAGGGCATGCTTGCTAACACAGCTAGTATGTACTCAACACAAGAATCAAAAGGTACCTACAGTTTTTACAATACTTGGGGATCAGGAGATGTGTCCTCCATTCATTAAAAAAAGCCAAACAATTTATACCAATGAGAAAAAAATTGGCATTATTTGTCCATTTCCACACTATAGCCTTGTCATTATAAAACATTCCAGTAACTATCAACCCCATTAGAGAGCAATATTTAGCACCCATAACACTTTAAAACTTCAAAGAACACTCTAAACGCAAGTTGTTCATGCTCCCATAGGGTAGATGATTATTCTCATCTGTAATTTGCAGAAGGAACAGTAGTACAGTGATGAAACGGCCAAACTTGTCCAATGTGAAGACTCTGGAAACCCTGTAAGCTCTGAATACCACACTGCCACTTCTGTTCCTAACAGCAGGGTCAACAGCTCAAGGCTTAGCAAGATACATTTTCTTGGTGTACTCTCTTGGGTCGCAATAACACATGTATTTAAGCTGCAATAAGCCAACAGTTGCAGAAAAAACAAACTCATCTGCTCTGTTCCCACTCCCGTCTTCCCTTAGGACTGGGAACCGTCCTAGGGAGGCCAGGGTAGAGGCAGGTTGGTTTTGTTCAGACTCGGTTCTCCACTCCAGCTCTCCATGTGGCTGTGCAAAAGTACAGGCTCGTATAAGGAAAGAACTGGCCAGGCATAGTGGGAATAAGCAGGCAGAGACAGGCAAGACTTTGTTTATCACCACTTAAAGTGTGTATGAAGTTAAGGCCTTTGCATGCAGACTCTGCAGTGGGGAATGTGTACATCAGTCTCTCTGCAGGCTGGCAGCTCTGGTCAATGTCTTCTGAGCAATGGGTCTAAATTACATACATAGAATTTGTAGGAAAACTCTAAACATAGTGCTGGCAGGAGCTTCTGGCAACGTGCTGTTCTACTAAATTTTCAGCACTCTGCCAAAAGCAGCTTTGTGACTGCCAGCCTTGAGGAGCTTAGTTCAGAGTCCATCTGCAGAACAGCCCCAGAAGGCTCTGCCTTTGACTGAGACTCTGCCACCTCAAACTGCTTACACACTGGCTGCTGCCAGGGCTTCTGGAGTACAGAAGATGTTTCTATGCTGAAGAGTTATGCATGCTGAATCAGTTAAATAAGCCTAGCAGCAGGGCAGCTGGGGTAGGACACACTTCACTGAAGAGCTCAATCACCCAAAGCAGTTTTCTGAGAGAAAAGAAACAATAGCATCTGCCTGGCCTGTTGCTCTTCTTACAGAGAAAAGCCAGATGTTTTTAACCTGGGGGAAAGAGGAATAAAAGATGCTTTCACTAGTAAGCTATCAACTTATCTTAGAAGGTAACAGGCACAAAAAGAATGATAGGAGAGAGGACAGACACTTGTGATGCTTTCAAGTACTCTGAATTTCCCAGAAGAGCTCTAATCCTTTATCTGATACAGGATTGCTCCAAGGTCGAGAAAGGCTGAAATGTTAACAAGTCCCTTGTTCAATGCTAACACCCTGACCAATTTCACACGGGTCAGGTTGTGTGTCCCATTAACAGTATCAAAATCAGTCTGAAAAGATAGAAAAATGTATATATTGTAATAAAACAGTAAAAAGAAAAGGCTAACACCTGAACTATGAAAGATGAGGCAAAGTTTCATTTTAACTACATTCCCTACTCCCTTTTTTCAGGTAGGCTCACACGGAGGCCATGCCTGCTTCACAATTCCTCAGCAGGAATCTGCTGTCCTGCTGTGAGGGGACAGGCGGGGGGCGAGTTAAAGGATCACTCACTCCTCCGTGACTTGGGACACGGTAAATACCAACCAGGCGGCTGCTGCTCCCGGGGGTGCCCCGGACCCACTGCCACGGCTGGGCCAGGCGGGAGCGCGGGAGGAGAGGCCTGGCCGAGGGGAGGCAGCAGGGCCCCGGGCACACGGCACGGCTGATCCCGGCCCTCTCCAGCTCCCCCGGTGTTTCAGGGCCGAGACAAGGGCCCGCAAGCCCAGGGCAGTGTCAGGTCCAATCGTGAAATGCGGCTTTTCCCATCCACGAGTTCCTTTGCTCCCCTTGAGGCACGCGCGGCTCTGTGGAGGCTCCGCAGCCCCTTCCCGGGCACGGAGAGCTCGCGAGCACCGCGGGAGGGCAGGAACGGGCCGAGCGGTCACCTGCGACCGGGCAGCGGCGGCCAGGGCGGCTGGGGCAGCTCCTGTGTCCCGGCAGGGTCCTGAAACCCCCGGAGCTGCGTGCCCGCCCCGGCCGCTCGGCTCCGCTCACACACCCGGTTCTGACCGTCAGCGAGCCCCGCGAGGCGCCGCGCCCGGGCCGCGGGTTCCGGCCAGGGCCGGGG
>VZRW01002685.1:12920-31680 GCA_013398125.1 Aegotheles bennettii
CGGGGCCGCTTCCCGCCGCGCTCCCAAGATGGCGGCGAGCAGCGTGGTGCGGGCGGCGGGGCGCCGTGCGAGGGGGCTCTTCGACATCTTCGTGGCTGAGGTCCCCTGGACGGTGTCGAGCAGTGAGTCTGCGCCGCCCCCTCCTCCCCCGCCGGTGCCGGGGCTGGCGCGGCCCGGCCGCATGTGCCGGCCTAGGCCGTGCCCCCGTAACCGGGTGTGCGTTTCCCCACAGGGGAGCTGAAGGAGTACTTCTCCCAGTTCGGGTCGGTGCAGAGGTGCCAGCTGCCGTTCGTGAGTACCCACTCGTCCTCCAGGCCCTTCGTGTCCCCGGTGAACCGGGAGAGAGCCCCGGCAGGGTCGGCCCTGCTGCCGGGGGGGGCCCTGCCCCGGGGCTGGCTCCCCGCTCCCTCGGGGCTGCTCTCTGGGGGCCTCCCCCTGTACTCCGCTCCGGTTTGCGGGCACTTCAGCCGCAGCTGCATTCCCGGGGTGTGCCGCCGCCTGTCCCCCAGCCGTAGGCCTCGCTGAGCGCCGTGGTCCCCGGTGGCTTTGGGAAGCCATCGCTCGGGTCCTGTCGGTGCTGCCACTGCTGAGGAACTGACCTGAAAGTGCTTTCAGCTCCTCTGCCATTGTGTCAACTTCTGACAGAGAATAAAGTGTTCATGTGCCTGGTCTCACTGGCCTAAAGAAATCCGAAGGTGGGGGTATGAACCTGTAATCTCTCCCTGCCATGGGCTCACACCTCGTCCAGAGCACAGGGCTGACACAAGAACCACAGCCTCTTCAGGATGCTCCCAGGCCATCAGCTGTTCACACCTCTGCTGTTTAGCTTATTTGTCAGGGGTAACAGCATCTAGTGCTGTTTCTTAGAGATGAACAGTCAGAAAAAGTGTTCCTTTCCCACTGCTATGGATAAGTTGCAGGTCATTGCTGAAGAAGTAGAGGTTCTCCTGCCTGCCCGTTTGAAGTAATGGTTTGTCAAGCTCAGTGTGTAGTGAATTTTAGTGAGCTGATGGCTTCGCTGTCAGTTGAGGACTAGTTTGGAAATGGGGAAAGATAATTTGAAGCAGTCTGGTTATTTCTGACCACTGAAGCGTAGGTGCCTGCCTGCCACACTCTGTTCCTCAGGCCCAGGAGAGAACCCGTTGCTCCATTGGGAAGCCTGGCAGCGGACAGTGAACCTGCCTCCAGTCACCGCCTGGAGCTGAACGGATGCGTGTGTGTGTGTTTGGATTCGGTGATTACTTTAGGAGCATTCATTAATGCTTAAAACTGCCAGAGGTATAAAAACCTGCCAGCAGCGTAAGACACCTTAATTAAGACAACAGATCCTGAAACCAGGCAGTGTCTATAGTACCTTGTTGGTGAAAACTTCACCAGAGTTCGGAAGTGCTGCCAGTCATGCCTGATGATCAGTGAATTCAGCGGCAGAGCTGTTGTGAGCTCTGATGGGGATCAGAGTTGTTTGTGCCTTTTATCCCACGGCAGACCTGGCTTTTTTGCATTTTCTCCTCTTTATTGACAACTGTATCTTCCGACTGGGAAATTATTGTTACAAATTAACACTTTTTTCTCTTCAGTGCAGTTAGTGCTTGTCATCTCAAATTGCAGCCTGCTTTCTTACTATCTTTAAGCAGCTGCTTTATCTTGCTGATCGCTTTTCAAGTACTCTGGCAGGCTTATTTTCAAATCAGGCAGCCATTTGAATGTCAGTTCTGTTGTGACTGGCTTAATAGTAGATAACTACTGCAGTTTGGAACAACTGGCCATGCATTATTCCAGTCTTCAACTGTAACTTAAAATATAAATTTTTTTATGATTGCTGCCCTCCACTTGACAGCAAGGGATGCAGAACAGCGTGTGCTGGCCATAACAGCACATGTCTTCAAGTGTGTAAAAGGCACAGCAAGCATGCTCATTTCTCAGATGTATTCAATTTAAGGATTCAGAAATTCTGTAGAAAGTTTTTAACAGCCTATGTGAGTATTTTTTACAGTAATTGGATTTTATTTTTTTAACCTGTTAACTAGGACAAAGATACAGGCTTTCACAAACGTTACTGCTGGATTAAATTTGCGACTCCACAAGATGTTCAGAACGTGTTTCAGAAGGACTCCCACATACTTGAAGGCGCCAAGGTAATGTGCCAAGTCCTTTAATGAAATAATGCAATGAGTTGACCTCTTTAATTCTGCCTTTGGTTGGACACAGTAACATCAAAATATTGCCATACTCGCTCCAAGTGTGATTAAGCATTTTGCCTTAGTGGGCTTCTAATGTTTTTTAAATTGTTGACACTTTTATTCCCAACTCTTGACTCGTTAGGGTCTGAGATCATATAGATACCACAGAGATCAAAGTTTCCTGCTGTGCTAAGCCGAAGAAATACAAATGCAATAAAACTCAGGAACTGCCATGCAACCTGGTTATTATTTGTGATACAGGTTTCTGCAGGTGGATTCCAGTATCTAATTTGGATGTTGGGTGGCAAGGGGAAGATGACAAGTTCAAAGCTTAGCTTTACATTAAGTGAAAACAACTTTTTTTCTTCAACTATCATTTTATACAGGAAAAATGGGCTGCCTGCTTTCAGGTGTTCAAGATTAACTTTAGATCAGCTTTAGTGTAGCTTTTTTTTAACATGCTATCTAACATTTTAAAGGGAAGGGAAAAAGGAGGACATGCTGGCACTCTCAGTGCATTAGTGTAAGGTATCAAGAGCCAGTGCGCACCATCAGTTAAAAACCTTTGGTCTAGTACCCATATAAAGGTGTCTGTCAGAGTCAGAACTGTCACCTAGCTTCACTGCAGCAAGTAAGTGCTCATCCACCACTTCCCAAACACAGCATGCAGTGGCATTGACAGCTGAGAATAAAAGCACTGTGAGTCAATGGCTGCCCAGGGCCGTTAGTACACTAACGGGTCTCCTCAAAATCATTGAAAACTTGCATCTAGTATGTTCACTGAACAGGGGCAAGTTACTGAGGGGATTTTCTTGTAGACTTAGGTGTTCTTTAGCTGACCTAGCTACTCAGATTTAGCAGTACAGAGTGAAACCATGAGCAACAAGCGTACTGGTTTAACAGACGGGATTGATTCCTGTCTTTAATTAATAAGACTTAGTCAGTATCTAACAACTAGTTTCTCATTTTAAGACATTCAAGGAGATAGGAGTGAAATGAAGTGGCAAGAGGCTTCGGGATGCAGTATGCTGACTGTGATACAAAGTGTTTTGCTTGACATAGTTCATACTACTGCAGAAGTCTTGGCTGGGTGTGGTTACATCATACAGCGTGGTTACAATTCCTAGATAGAGCTGACTTGTGAGTTAACAATTGTGGTGCAGAAATGGGAGCAGAAATCAAGGAGTGGTTTGCCAACTTCAGTCTTAAACTGTGGCAAGCCAGGCACTGGGCTGAAAATAACGAGGATATTACCCATATGCAGGAGTAGCACAGATGAGTATTGAGTGTCAATTCTTTGAAAATTACTTTGCTGCTTTTTATTCTTCGAGCTAAGATAGCCATGTTAACTGCCTAGGCTTTGAGGACTATACTCTCACAAGAGGTACAAGAGTTAAGAGCCTTCTTTATAGGAAAATAAAAAGCAGAAAGCAGGCAATAGTTAGTTTTCATTTATTCAAAACCACAAGCTTCTCCAGAAGCAAAATACAGAAGCACTTCTCCCACTTTGTTCTAGGCTAGGTTTAGACAGTTACTTTCTATTCGTTCCACTTGAAAGCACAAAATTTTAAGATGCATTTCATGAAACTGAACTGGTTATAGACTGATCTTCCACTTCCCCTATGAATGTTTTAGACAATCAGAAATGATAATTACCAAGCCTTCTTGCCTGGCTGATCTGTGTAATTTCTATTCTTTTCAGCTCACTCTCAAACAGCAGTCCCGTAGACGACGCAGTCAAAGAAGAAATCAAAGCGAATAAGCAGTGGAAGGAGACTTTATTTCACTACATGTAAAGAAACTAAAATAAAGACTACTGAGAAACTATGAATATTTTTTTTAAACAGAATCCAGCTGTTTCCCCTCCCTGTTCAAATGAACTGTATAGTTGCACTAAAGAAACACAATCATCAACTCCCTAGCATCCATTGCAGCGTAAGACAGTAATTATATACAGCAGGAAAGCTTTTAACAGAGGAAGTTAAAACCTTTAGCTACCTACAAAAACTAAAGCTGTAGGAAGGGGGTACATTCTTACCCTGAGATGCTGGGCAACAGGGAATCAGCAAAGTCAGAGCACTTGCTAAAGAGTAATCCCTTGTGAAATGTTTCAAAGTGGTCTCCATTCCTCCACTCTCCAGGGGTAGCTGTCCTATGTAGAAGTTAGTGTGTGTGTGTGTATATATATATCCACACCACAAGAGTTGTGAACTGCTGCGTTACAATGCCATCCCTCTATACACCTCTGGTATTAAAAATGCCTTTTGCATGAAGTCCAAGTTTGGAGTCCGTTTCTCTATGTCTCAAGGAGCGTAGGCATTCAGTCCTTCCTCCTCTTTTTGCTCTCATGCTCATGTTCTTTAGGGCGGCTGCTATCTGATGGCCGTTTAGAACCACCATGTTGCTTAGCTTCTTCCAGAAATTTGTCCAAACCAAATGGATCCTCCTCAAATTGAACTGGTCCATCTCTGCCTCTTCCTCTGGTGTTACGATCTGAGTTTGAAAACTCTTTATCAGGAACAAACCTGCAGAAGAAGAGGTGATACTCAGTTGATTGGAGCTTCAGAATGCTGAGAATATTTCTTAACTTTATTTTCTTACCTGTTGGTCTTTATTCGAGCCTCTAGATCATCACCATACATGTCCTTATCCAGATTTTTACTTGGCCTGTAGATGTTTTGGGCCATATCTTTGCCACTTCTCCAAGGCTGGTCATAAACATTATAAATTTCATCCTCTCCTCCAGCAAAGCCACTGTCCATACCCTGTGAAGACAGAAGAGCAGCATAACACAAATGAGTGCAAAATGTCAGCATTTATTTTAACATCAAGATACACTGCTGGTGTCACACAGATACACAAAGGTGATACTGTGTGATTTAATACTGATTTCAAGCAAGTTCAAGCACTTCATTAGATAGGAGTGTTTCTGGGTCTGGGATTAAGTCCAGAGAACATGGCACAACCATTACAAGCCTCGGTGAGGGCCACTTCTGCTCTTTGAGAAAGCAACAGGGAGGATTGTAGGCCATTCATATCTCAGAACAACAGATCATTTCAATCTGCCCTGCAAGTACAGCTGTCTGCAATAGCCAAGTGCAACCACACAGAAATCTGTATTATTCAGAATTTCTGGAAAACATGATTTAAGCTGACTGATCCAAATCACACAGAGGCTTATGTAAAACTAGAAGTGCCTGCTTGTTCACTTTTGATTCATCAGCTTTCTTTTCTGCCTATAAGTCTTTCACTGGAGACATGAAAAAGAATGATTGACAAACTGCAGGTCTATTCAGGGACTTTCTGAAGCCTAATTTACTTTTTCAACTCTGAATAGTATGAAGTTCAGAGAAAATAAGTGTTGCTGTTAACTATTTATATCTTAAGGACTTTTAACATAAGCAATAATGGGAATAGAAAGTATTCACTTGCTTCTCTCAGACCAATTTCCCTTATTCAGTCAGTACACTTGTACAAAAGAAAATGAGGTCACTGCAGCTTGAAGGCAAAACAGCTTTTCTCCCCACTCCCCAGTGAGAAAAAACAAAATACCCCCACTTTAATTCAGTTATACATTCATAATACTCCGGTTTTGTTGCATCAAAAGTTAATCTTTATGGATAAAGGAGATCAATAGTTTCCTAACCAGTTATGTACAGACTTCCTTCAGAGTGCATCCACACCAAGCATGAGAACAGGGTCCCTTTAGTATTCTAGCCATACCCACTAAGGAAGGATGAGCATGTTCTCACAGAAAGCTACACAGCTGTGAAGTTCTTACCTTGCTCTGGTTGAACAACCTCTGGTCGTACTGGATTTCATTGGATGGCCTGGGGTTGGGTACCCCTAGAGCAATAACTTCACTGATATCTCTGTTCTCATTTCTCTGCAGCTTTGACCTGAATTAAAAAAATTAAGTTTTAAAAAATTTTTATTAGGTCAGTAAATCGTATTTGTTGACTTGCTCAACTGCAACATGATCCTGTATTAGTTGCTAACAATTTGCCTCAGGAGCCAGATTTTGACTGTTGCCCTTCCTGACTAGGTAACATTTAAGATTTGTCTCCTGGCAAAGGAAACATTTGGGAAAGTTATGTTCAGCTGGGCATGACATTTAAATTTGCTTTCCACTATCTGCAATTTACATCAAGCTGACTTGGTCTAAAATGTCATATTTATTTTTTGCAAGAACCAGTGTAATTATATTCTGAGAAGGCTGAGCAATCTAATTTTAAGATATTGGAGATTCTAACCCTCCAGAAACCATTTGTGCTCAGAAACCTCACTGGCTTGGGCAAACAAGATACCTCAGCCTACGCTCATAAATCTAAGCTTACTTCAAATGAACAGCTTCAAGGAACTGAAGTTATAGGATCCAGGTTTCAACCTTTGCTGTCAACATGTTAATTCTAAATATACTGAAGTTACGCTAAAGAAAAACCCACCCAAACCCAACAACCTCCCTCTCCTCCATTCATCTGGAAAGTTCTAAATTTAGAAGAGTACCACGGTACACTGACAGTAATACAATTTCATACAATGAATGAGCAGTGCTTCATACCAGTGAGTATCCCCAACTAGGTAAGATTCAGGCACTCCCGTCGAGCAAAAGGAAGCTCAGTGTAATGATTTCCCTAGTGGGGAAGGCAGTGCCAGTACAGGGATAAAGCAGCTTGCTTCTGTGACTCACCTTTTGTCAGGGGCTGCCCTGGAAAGATTCCTGTCATGCTGTCTCTCTTTGCGCCGGTCATGTCTGATTTCATCTCTTTCTCTAGCTTCTCCATCCTCTGAACAAATGCAAGATTACTCATTACAGACAAATATTTGAAGCTTGAATTAACCATGCCACAGACTGTGATTCAATTCAGTGTTCTGTTACAGAAGTGACCCTTAGCACTATTTAAAATGTTACCCTTAAAACAAACTGAACATATGGAAAACCACAGCTTTCTTATGCCACAAGCAATTAGCTGTCCGTGATAAGAAAGTTAAAGCAGACATATCCAACAACTACATTTTCTCAGCTTTCAAGAGTTTAGATTACTCGTCCATCTGGGAATTAATATCCTAAACACCTACAGACAATCATATCATACTTTTAAGTGTAAAAATATCATTCAAACATGCAGGCATCTAAGTGCTTTGAAGAACATTCAGTAACTCAGTATCAGAGAATCAGGTTGGAAGGGAGTCTCTAGTTCAACCTCCTGTTGAAAGCAGGATCAATGTTGAATTCAAACCAAGTTGCCCAGGGCTTCACTCACTCAGGTGGGTGGGGAAAACCTCCAAGGATGGAGGTTGCCAGCCTCCCTGGGCAACCTGTTCCATGCTGTTCCATTGCTGTTCCACGTTGGCCTCATGGTGAAAATTTTTCTCCTTACATGTAGCTGGAACCTCCTGCTTCAACTTTTGATCACCATCTCATCCTGCCACTATGCAGCTTAGTGAACAGCTCCAATGACCTCCCTGTAGATATGGCAAAGCTCCCATTTGGTCCCCTCAAATCCACATGTTCTCCTGGCAGAACAAGCTTCATTCTCTCAGCATCTCCCAGCTTGGCAGGTATTTTAGCCCCCTCACCATTCTGATGGCCCTCCACTGAACACCCTGCAGTTCATCAATGTCTGTCTTGTACCCGGAGGCACACAACTGCACACAGTATTTGAGAAGCAGTCTAACAGGTCACCAGTAAAAGGAAATAATTACTTCCCTTGACCAACTGGTTACACTCATGCAGATACAGCTTAGTATGCCCTTAGCATTACTGCTGCCAGGGTGTGCTGCTGGCTTATTAGGTCTCCCAGGTCCTTTTCAACAGAGAGGCTCTCCAGCCAGCCAGTCCCCAGCCTGTTGGGAAGAGGTTAGTCCATCCCAGCTGCAGAATCTGGTATATTCTCCACCTTTTAGAGAGATCATAACTGCTCTGGATCTTTAAAGTGTCATTCCAATCAAAACATAAGGCTTATTACAATGGTTATGATTTAGTTAGGCCTAGTGGCCAACAGAACTACAGTCCTGCCAGACCAGTTATAACAAAGCAAGAGACAGAACATTGCCTTTACCATCTTTGAAAACTTAAAGATGGCTCAGTTCTTGTAAATAAAGTTGATCTTCATCTGCAAGAAGCCTTTTCTAAAAAAAAAAGTTTAGAACAGTCCATGAAGGCCATTACTTGCACTGATCCGTTAATAACTCTGCCATTCTCAACGTCCTAAACCTGTGTACACAGACATACTGCTGTGAGGTTCAAATCCAGATCCCATCAAACCAGCCAGTGAATTACTTGATCAGCCAATGAATTTGGTTAAAGATACAAAGAACAGATGTCATGTTTAGAAATTACAGTTGATATTTAGGTATTATAAGTTCTCAGGTTATTTTTCCAAACGCACACTTCGGAGTGCTAAAAAACCCCATAGCATCTCAATAACAAAGAAATGTACCTTTTTCAACATGGGTTTTGATTCCCGCTCTTCTCTCCCTGGCTTTCTGAGCCATTTCTCGGAGCTTTTCCTCATGTTTCTCCTTTTCTTTCTGAGCCATCTTCCTCTCCACCTGGGCACGCATCTCTACTGCCTCACGAGCCTGCACACAAGATGACACAGTTAAGAAGAAAGCAAGCTAGCACCTGGGGTGTGTGCAAGGCTTCTGTTATGGAGCTGTCCAGTGAACAGGGCAGGAACTGGGCCACAAAGAGGAAGTTCAAAGCCAGACAGCCATAACAGAACTGAGAAACAAGACCCATGAACTCCAGTAATTTAACCCACATGGATATTTTCCACATGGATACAGGGGTAAGACAAGAAGCAGGACAAATCAAAAAGCTAGAGCCTATTCACAGTTGATTTCCCTAAGGACATAAACATACAAAGAAGGTAAAAACACACAGAACAGAGTTTAAACAACCACCTGACCTTTCTGTCAGCTATATAGAGAGCCTCAGCAAGCTTGGCAAAGTTTTCATTAATATGAACAGTCTGCAATCCTCTGCCATCTGCAGCCAGACGCTTATCTAATGGAATGGTGTAACCCTACAGTGGAAACAGAGAGGCAGTTAATGATAGAAACTAACAGTGTTTGTAATAACAAACATTACATTTATTGTTTAAGAAAACAAATACACACACAACTCACAGCCCATCGTTAATACACCTAAATGAACCTCCTTTATACATGCTTCAAATTCATACCAGGTAATACGAAGTTTTCCTCCAATTCCACACCCCCCCAAAATCCAAATCACAATTCCCCTTCAAGTTACATCTTAGTATGAATGACAGTTTTTGATCAATGAGGTCCACTCTTCGCTTTGTGTTAAGAACTACAGATCATAGCTTTCCCAGTCTCTAAGCCGTTTTACCATTTGTGCTTAAAAATTGTTTTCCCTAAACTGCTTTCATACCTGTTAAGAAGTTTGCTGATTCAAAATGAGAAAGTAATGGGCAAGGCTGCCAGCAAAAGGGAGAGACACTAAATGTCAATTTTGCTTTCAAAAGCTGAAACCTACTAATTATTTATAGATGGTATTTTAAGATTCTTCAGTGAGCTCTACAAAATTTTTGCTTTGGTTTTAGCATCTGTAACCTAAAATTTGATCTACTAATTAGCATCAGTCCCAGTTATACAGCTGTGTTGGGGTAGAAAAAAAATAACATCCACACATGCAGCTTTTCCTTCCTGCATTTGAAGAGGCTGCCTCATGACAACAGCTTGGTAAGTTTGAGAACGATCAGACCAGTTACTGCAGCAAATTACAAATTCTCCCTTCAACAAACTTATTAACTGATAAAAATCAAAGGGACAGGATATACCTTCTCAAATAAAGAATAAAAATAGCTAAGCTAAGCAGTGATGAAAATTAATTAGTGAAAGAATGCACCAAGAAAAGCTGTCTAGAAATTTGGACTGCAGCATTAAAGAGAAACATGCTTGGTTCTCTACAATTTACCCTTCCCTTTTTCAATTTAGATTGCTTTACTTTGCGAGCTCCAGACTCTGGTTTAGACTCCACATACTGCACTATTATGGGGATTTTAACTAATGCCATTTTTGACTCTGAAAATGCATAACCTCTGCCATGAAGTAATATATTCTCTCTCAGTTCTATACTCCTGTCAATCTGACAACCCTTACATGCCAAAGAGAAAAACCGAGTTGTACAATCACGTGTTCTCCTTGCTGCAAGCAGCCAGTTTACCTAACTCTAGAGGTTTAAAACCAGTATTATTAAAGCTTAAGTCTTCAGAGCAGCCTCCCAGCAGGGTGCAACATTAGAAAGATGAATTTCTGACAACTTAATTACCTTTGCATTTTTCCAATTTGAAATGCACGGAGGGATTTTCCACTCTTGCTGCTCTTTCACGGTCATCTGATTTAAGAGAAGAAGCAAAGTCATCTTTAGATTCATCGAAAACGTTATTTCCTTTTGCTTTCTCAAAGACAGCTATGAAATTTTTGAAATAAATAAGAGTACAAAATTCAGGACACTGCTACAAAAAACCCCAACTCTTCTTTGCAGAAATAAGATGTTAATTTCTGCACTGTATCTTTGCCAACATTGAATAAAGTCACTGCAGCTTTTCAGCCATCCTCTTAAACTACCGTCACACAGGCCAGAACTCACAGCCAGCTCGGTAACATTTGCACATTAAATGGCAGTTCAAGTTGTGGGAAACAGATGAACCACCACTACACTCATCCCTCAGAAGGAGCTAACCCTTAGTTTAGTAGTGTTATCTAAAAGCAGCCTCAGTGTACTGAGGCTAAAGCCTCCGTCAACTCATCCATGCCATGAAGGACTCCAGCAATGCAGTCCTGCATAAAATATGAGAAAACTACTCAACCTTTGACAAGGTACATAAGGAAGAGAGCGACTTTCAGAACTGCCAAAAAACCAGAAAGAAATCAACTCCAAAACACTAAACCAAAACCACATCCAAACAACACCACCCCCCCCCCAATACAACAAAAAATGAAACCATACCCAGAACCAAACAACAACAACAAAAAAACCCCCACAAACCCCACTGTACTGGTCATCAAGTTTACCACTTAACATCACACCAAAGGAGCAATAAGCAGAAGGTGTGCAAAAATTAACTAGGTCGAAGTAGAATTTGTGAACCCGTCTAGAATTCAAAACTGAGAACAGCTATGGCATTTCGTACCTTTCTACTAGGAGAGTGCATTACAGGTGCTGGAGGAGAAGGTGGTCCACGTGGAATCTTCTTGTTAATTCTGAACAATTAAAAAAACAATTACAACCAGCACGTTGTATGGAAATACACTTCAGACTCTTTTATTTGCTATGAACAAGCTTTGAATAGTTACTTGAATCTTGGAGGCTCCATAGGGTCCTTCTGCATTTCCACCATCCGAATAACTCTCTGTTTTGCTCCAGAGTTGAAGGCAACGCCTTGCTGAGATGGTGTGTACCTGAATAAAACAATGAAAGCACTCAGTTCTCTGCACACAGCTAGATACTCCTTGCCCACCTCCATTTCTACTCAGTTCACTGCTCTAGCTGCATTTTCATTTTATCCACACCAGTTTAAGACTTTTTCCACCATGAATGCCAGGAGCAGGTAACTGCATGGATACTGGACTGAATGCAGAGAATCAATTACACCTGACAGAACGTATCTTCCCAGGGCTATATTCTCCTGTTTCAACCTGGGTTCTGAAGCAGAAGAAACAAACTAATAGAGTACACAGAGCATGTCACAACACTTTTTACCTACGAATCCCTGGTGACAACTTACTGGTTATTAAGAACCTAAGCACATACCTTTTTCAAAATTCACCCCAGGCCAAGTCTAACCCTGCCATAGAACTTTTCTGTGTTTGCAGCAGAAAGTCATCATAAATGACTATCAGCCACCCAGGAATTCCAATTCTTTCCAATTGCTCATTTTATAGGAGGGAAGAACTTTGTTGCATGCCTTGCCTTGGCTTGAAACTCCCAGTAAAAACCCTGTTTTCAGGACAGCATCAGTAATAGCACTCAGCAACAAAATACAGATTTGTCCCAGAGTGCTCCACAAAGTGCCATAACTCATGACACGTTAAGACATATTTCAACACACTTCAAACTAAGTTATCATTAGTGGGTTATTCGAAACACATAAGCCAGTTTCACAGTACTTCCAGGAAAAGAGAATTGAAGAGGAATTTCTGTTGTCTGAAATTCAAGGAATATCCCAATTTTAATCAACTTTATATAAACCAACATCTTCCCCACACACCAGCGCTACGTACCGAATGTACTGCGCAGGAGCTAGTTTGTCAGCTGCTCGGACTGGCATGGCTGCTGCAACTTTTTGGGAGACTGATTTCTCCAAGGCTGCTCTTGTCTTCTCTGTTATCTGAAGACAGAAATACCACAGTATGCAATCTCGTCACATGTGCAGGACATACTTCATATGCTGATAACTAGGCACATCAGTGCATACAATACCTCTCTAATTGCCTCCTCGTCTGGTCTTTGCAGTTCGGGATCATCCACATTCATGACCTCTTTCGGCACAAGATCTGTGTATTTGCTGTAAATAACCTGGAAGATGTTATATTTTATTAGTGCTGGCAGACAGGAATAAATGTATGTGTATCAAAGGAAATGTTTCAGGCCTAGATTATACTTTAGGTACTAATTAAAACTCTAAATGCATTACAAGTGCTTATTCTTCAATGACTTTCATAGAACAAGAATATACTCTAGACCCCATTTTACAGATGGAATAATCCAAGAAAAGAAGCAATTTGATTAAATGTAATTATGTAAATCCCTCTCAGAGCTGAGATTAGACACCAGTTTCCAGCTTCCCTTTCCCACTCTTCCTTTTTCAGAGTCCCCAAGTCAGACAAAAAAAAAATAAATCCACATTTGTACTTCTAGAATTACTTAAGAATTTGATACAAGTCTTTTTCAGCATCTAGATTTTCTTAATTCATTATGTTTGCTATTTTCTTGAAAAAAAAAAATGCTTGAGAAATCTGTTCTTGACACTTTCCCTTATATAGGTCCTTCAGCCTTCATACAACATGCAGCTAGCTGTCAGCAGCTTTAAGCCCCAATTTTAAATAATACACTGCTAGATGGCTACAGGGAAAAATTTACTGTACTGCATTAATTCTTCATATTTGTCCAACAAAATAACATCAGAAAGTCTTAGGTCAAAGGGTTAAAAGTCACTAGATTATTTCAAATTCATTATGAAGTGCATGTCCACCTATGAAACTGACCTTTAACTTCAGTGTTAATTTGTCACACGAGAGCCATTAGTATCAATAATATCCTAGCTTCTCAGATGCTGAATGAACGAAGGACATCTGAAGAGTAGTGTTCCTCCAACTCACACACAGAAAAACCATCTTTGCCAGAAAAAAAAGTGACGGACCTAATAGTTCCATTCTTTGATTTCACTCTCTTCTGCCTTAATAAAAGCACAGGAAGCAAATGCATGTCCTTATTTTCCTAACAAGGGGACAGAGCATCAGTCTCATTGAAACGTGTCAATTACTGATGTACTATTTTAGCCTGGCTTTTAGTCATGGGAGTAGAGAAAGTATTGGAAGAATCTATAGCAGCACAAGAACTAACCACAGCGCTAATGCTGGAAATCCTTCATCTGGACAACCAGACAGAACTCCATCCTCAGATCCATAAGGTCATGCATCCAAGTTTGTCAACATTATCCAGCATTTCATGTCTAGCACACTTTCTGCCAGCCCCAAACAGAAGGCTTGTCAGAGTATCTCATTTATGTCAGCATTTTTCAAGGAAAATTCTCTGAAGCAACTATTTTTAAAATATGTAAGGGAACAGATGCAAGAGAGATGGACCACTGCAACAGCAGAAACTGCTGACAAACCATTCAGATACAAGGCTTGGGTGATGGAACTACTGCCTCTGCAAGAAGGCAGAATACTAAATTCAACTTCAAAAAAATCCATAAGCTGTAGCAAAAGCAAAATTTGCTTCTTAACTCAGACCAAACAAGTAGCTCACAGAATAGGATCAGAAAGTCCATCTCATTTCTGGCAGGCTGCTAAGTATCTGTTTCTCTTAGCTTTGGATATTCAGATGAAAGGAATATTTGAATTATGACTGCAGCTCACAGGATAGTGAAACTTCTGCATGTGATTCTACTGACACTGCAGAATCAGGAGTTCAGGAGTTACAGAAAATATTCCACATTATTCAACTCAACATGAGTTACTGAAGCACTATGCCCTATGGCATCTCCACCAATACTTTCTCTCTCCTACAAAATAAATCAACCAGAAGTAATGAAATAGTTTCAAATATCTAAATTTAGTTCTTTTTGAAATATACTTAGATCCCTATCTGAACAGTTCTATTACTTAAAAGCTAAATCTGATCCTACAGGTAGGTAAAGATATATTTAACAGGTTCCAACAATAACGATTTCGTTAGACTTGGTTTATTTTTTTTCTTTTTCTTATTTGCTCTGCAGCTTCCCCAAAATGAGTACAATTAATTCTTGTTTATATGCTCCAAATTTCTTTATGCTTTGGGATAAGTCTAATTTCTATTTAGTATCAAGTATTTACTATCAAGTATCAAATATTTAGTCAGAAAATTCTTCAAATGTATTTAATATTTTAGCACCTTCCTCATGACAAATAATTTGAGACACTACATAAAGTCTGAGGGAACCCCAACAAATGTCCCCTCAATAAAAATATTGCCACTGCTGCTGTTTCTGTTTAGTCTGACTACTTTCTACCACATGACAGCACAGAGTCTGGTTTGAACTAATTTTTTTCAAAGGTACTGCAGTAACTTATGATGCACAGGATGAAGATATATAAGATGTGACACTTTTTTGACACTCACAGCATCAGTTAAATATAAAATCCTATTAGGATCATCTTTCTGTAACTTTGGCAACTGCAGGATCAATTTAAAACAACATCTGTTATATAAAAAATACTGTTTCCCCTGATATTCTTAGAATGCTCACCCTATTTTTTTGTTTGAGAGGTAACGTTCACTTTTTGTTTTTCTGTTTAGATAGGTTTTCCCCTTTCCTCACTTGCATTAAGACATGGGGCACACTACATAGCCATAAGCTTTTCAAGTCATCCTAAATTAAAGCAGAAGTCAACTTATTTTGAAAACAACTATTTCTATCTATTAACTGAAACACCCTGTGTAGCTAACCCTCTTTTTAGATTTTCTTTGGGCTGCCCTATTCTTTACAGAAGATGTTTGCTGTAACAAGCAGCTAGTCACGCACTTGGTCACACCTCACCAGTTTTCCAGTCCTGCACATCTGCTTAAGACAACTCAAGTTTTAATGTTTTTTTGGTTTTGTTACATTTGAAAAGAGAGACGTAAATACTCCTCAAAGTGGACTCAGAAGACCCAAGTACCTGGTCTCCTCAGTGCTAGTTAGGACTCCAAGATCAAGTGCCTGTGATCAGGCCTGGTTTCAGTTTCTTGCCTTCGCTGGAAAGCTCACTAACGAAAGCTGCTGTCCAGTAAGTTTTGTGTAGAGACTCTCACCATTTCTGCCTTACCTTTTAATTACATAACAGAGAAGATCATACAGTGATCCCAGACAAAATGCTCATGTCTGTCTGACATTATTTCAATTCTTAACCTTTAAGAAAACAGGATGCAATCTATTTGACAAACGCCAGACCAATAGGTTTCAGTGTATGCAGTGTGTACATACACCTTCTCCAGCTATACATGCCAGCCTATGTGTTTGAAGAAATATTACCTTGTCCTTCGATTGTCCTTGGCGAGCAATTGCATCGTATTTTATTTTTCCTTCTGCATCCACCTGAATAGCCAAAGCATTGGACATTTTCTTCTTTCGGCCCATATCCATTGGATACTGGGCCACATGAATTTCGGGGAAAGCGCCCCCATCTCCAAAATCCTACACAAGAAAAACAGTAGTGAATGACTGAAAGACAAAAACATGGTGTAATATTTGCATGGGTGGGAAATAGAATGGAAGAACGGATTGATTTTAACAGAATGAACATTGCCAGAATGCTCTAGTCACTTTATTATTTTAGCTGGTAAGAGAGCAATGGACTATAGAACTTACAAGAAGAGACTGAAGTGCATGGACATCTTGCAGGAATTATTCCCTGCACAGAGCAAGAGCCCATCTCACCAACTGGAATGTGTAGGCACTACTATGCTATAGACAATGCACGATTAAGGAATTAATACACGAGTTATTAATTAGAACTTGAAAAATTTGCCTTCTGCAATAAAGCTACTGTGGAAATATTAAAATTACAAGAGCAACATTTTTTCATGAAAATTTCTACTAGTTATTTGTTGCTTTTCACACCATAATGAAGCAAAGAAGTTAAAAAAGCTTTCCATTCCTTTCGGAGCCTGCAGTTCATAGCTTTACAATGGTACAACTGCCAAGCTATCCCGTTTCTTTACTTTGACGTGTGAATACTCTGAAAACTGGGCTAGCAATTTACAGCCCAATATTCTTACAGTTTAATTCCTCTCTCATTCAATGTGTAGCTGTAAAAGCATTTAATAAGCAGATACCCGGAAGACCTCTTAAAGCAGACCATCCTGACTCAGTAATACCAAGGATGCACACAGAATCAGTACTGTCCATAAAACAACTTCAGGCTACAATTTCAAATGCAGTTCTTCAGAGGAAGCATTTGCCTAAAGCAGCATGAGCATCTCCCCCTCCTCCCCCCCACTGCAATGGCACTGCTTATGTGCAGTTTGACAATGAACCAAATCAAAGAAGAACGGGTGTCTTGAGTAGATTGATCTCCCTCCACACTCACCACATGACCAAAGAGTTAACACCACGGCTACAGAGAGCTGGAATGAGTGAGCAGAACACTTCCTTCCAAAGAAGGACATGCTTATGCCATCTTTAAGTGCTCATTGAAATACAGCCTCAATTATTTGAAGTCTTCCACTGGATGTCAGACATTCAACAATTAGTTACAGAATCAGTGTTAAAGTATTAGCCAGAACAAAAGTCAGTCATCCCTCAATTTTTTTTCCTGTAACTCTTAATCTATTAAGAACAGATCTTGTTTTTTCCAACGATGGCATTCCAGGATCACTGGACAAAGGTTATGCTTTGGAAACACCTACTGCTCTTGAAGAATTTGCATTTGTTTATGAGGCAGAAAGGAGTCCTTAACAGTCTTTTTGAAATGTGTATCACTTTGTGGCCCAGTGATGCTGGACACTGTTTGGAAACCATCACCTGACTTCTTACAGTGTTCTTTAACCAACACAGCAGCTATCTTTTGTTACGCTAAGAACAGAACACATGTGAACATTCTCTTCTCTGATATCACTCCAGCTATAACCTGGAACGAGTATTTAACAAATAATGACAGAGGAACAATATAGATGTCTTTCTCAGAGGACCCTGGCATTCACAGATTGTAAACTGAAAGGACCACAAACCTATTTCTGTATTAAAACACAACAATCTTTGAAGGGAAGAAACCTTACAGCATCCTGTTCACCATCAAAAACATAGCAAGCAGTCTAGGTGGAAATGTCTCCCACGGTAAGGCTTTGCACAATTCTGAGCTATACTCAAGATGCTCAGAGTTTATTTCTACTACAGAAAATAGACCCTTTTTTCCCCTATTAGCAGACACACTGCAACAGTGTGAATTTAAATACCCACCTCTAGCACCCGTGGTATCCATCCTTTCCGGTAACCGTATGGGGGAGGTTCCCTTCGTGATGAGACCAGAGCAGTCTGCCTAGATCTTTGAGCTCTTGCTCTTTCTTCTAGTTCCAGCTGGTCTTGAGACAGCTGGGTTGGAGCTGGTAAAAAACTGCACATCCGTCAACAGACCCCAGAAAAGAAAGACACAAAAAGTTAATTCTGATACTTTTACTCAGTGACAATTTAACTATGCTCGAGTCTACTACTAAATTAATACTTTCTCTATGGTCACTCTATACAGATTAAAACAAATTAATTAAACTTGAGCATTACACTCATTAACCCGAGGGCAGTAACTTCTGAGATTTTACAGGCAAAAGCAACGTGTGCTCTCTCAGCATTCTGGAAGATTCCTATAAAAGGTGATGCTAAATGCATCCCCCTTCACACCACGTTTGAAGAGGTGTGTGATCATGTCCACTCTCCACCAGTAATGTCACGTACCACTGTGCATTCTTTCCACCACTATGGAGCAGAAGAAAAGATGCCCCTAGTCCCAGTGACTCCCCTTCCTTTCTCACAAGGCAAAGGCCCACAAAGAGATCTGCCAGCAATCTTCCTCAACGCCAGATACCTCCAAGCCGAAGCCAAGCCACCGAACCCGAATTCCCTGACTCCCCACTTGTCGGCTTGCCCAGACTACAGAGCTCTCACGCTTCCTTACTGAGGAGCTCAGCATCCCACAGGGCCACTGAAGCCGCACTCCCGAGCCTTGCGAGACTCACAGCAGCTTGGAACAAAGCTCTCTCGCCATCACCCGCGGCACGGAAACCTCGACAGAACCCCACGGATCCCATCCCCTCCCGCCAAGGCGGCGGAGCTCCTTCTTTCCTCAGAAAACACGGGAAGGAGGAAGAG
>VZRW01002685.1:42473-86155 GCA_013398125.1 Aegotheles bennettii
CAGCCCGGCCCCGAGCGGGAGGCAGCGGGGCAAGAGCTCCTTGGGTGTGCGGAGCCGTGTGAAAGGCAGAGGGCAGCTCGCCTGGGCAGGAGAAGGGCGGGCGGTGATTCATCAGCGCAGGCCTTAATGAGGAGAGGCGGTGGCACCGTGAGGCTGTTCCACAGCTGGCAGGGGCTTGGAGGTGCCCCAGGGTGTCATAATGGCTCATTTCCATGGAAAAGGCTCCTCGGTACCTTATGCAAAACTTTGAAATACAATTGATTCCTGACAATTCCATTTCTGTGCCTTGTCTTAGAGGGGTTTTAATTCTCCCCTTTTTATTGACACAGCACATTAAGCATGAAAGCAGGAACTCTGCTGCTGAGGAGCTCAGCTGCTCTGCCTGTTTATTTGCTACCTGAAGGTCCCATCTTGTGTTCGTGACGTACAGCTGGAGGGTATGGCAATAGATGTGATGTCACGAACGGCAGATTATGGCTGCAGGTAGGAATAAGATGCAGGAACAGATGGACTTGCATCCTGCTTTCAGACAAATGTTCTTTTAGTAATGAGGTGAAGGAAAAAGATAACGAAAAAGAGAGATGTTGTTTTCTGTGTTAAAAAATGTCACTGTTTGCACCTTTCACTTGCCAATAAATGAAATTTTACAAAAACATAGAAGGAGCAGAAATGGTTTAATTAAAACACTATGCAGAAAATGTCTTTTGAAGGTGACTGAGGATACAAGAGATACCTGTACAGAAGAGATCAGTCCTCCTGGAAGAAGCCCCAAAATTTCTAGAATTTCAGTGAGGCAGGAGGAGAAGGGCAGCTTGTTCTTGGGAAGCCTCTGTTCATTGGCTGCATCAAGGGGCCAGGTTTATTTTCCCTTGAGTCTGATCATAGGTTCAGAGGAGTCCTGATCAGCCAGCCACCTCTTTCGACAGGATAAGGAGCTGGCGTGCTTGTAGGCAGCTCTGACTGTCCCTGGCAGAATGTGTATTGGCTTTTCTGCCTCAAACTTACCACGGGCTTGTAAGGAAATAAAAGGAAATTAATAAAGTTTAGCTAAGGTTCATGTACTGAGGTCTCTTTTGTTATATTGGCCTATTTCACTGGTTGTGTACTTGTGAACTGGTTTTGGAAGAGGAGGTTCCCTGGAGGTCCCTTCCAACCATAATGATTCTATGATTCTATGAGGTTGTAGTGAGGCTGGTGTTGGTCTCTTCTCCCGAATTGCTAATGACAGGATGAGAAGAAATGGCCTCAAGTTACGTCAGGGGAAGTTTAGGTTGGATATTAGGAAGAAGTTCTTTACTGAGAGGGTGGTTGGGCACTGGAATAGGCTGCCCAGGGAGGTGGTGGAGTCACCGTCCCTGGGGGTGTTGAGGGGGGTTGAGGGGGTGGAGTCACTGTCCCTGGGGGCACTTGAGGCCATGGTCTAATGGTTAGGAATATGATGGGATAAAGGTTGGACTTGATGACCCTGGAGGTCCCTTCCAACCATAGTGATTCTATGATTCTATGAAAGCTTGACCTGTGTCATGGCATGTGTTTTTTGGTTAAGGCTTCCAAGACAAAAGGCACAAGCCAGACTGACCCCGCTAAGGGTTCGCGAAGAGAAGTAGGAGAGTTTCTGAATCAAGTCTAAGAGTAGGAGGATTACTGGACTCCACCTTAATCTGGTAAAAGCTTGCACTCTGTCAGGGGTGCTCTTGAGTCCTTGCAGGGTAGGTGAACCACGCCTCCTGATTTGTGGGGTAAGTGGGAAGAACCATCAATCGTACTTCCTATCCAGTACCAGCCAAAGAGAAAGGGAGGAAAAATATACCTGATTTGTAATTTATTTTTTTTTCAGTCTGAATCCTCTAAAGTGACATAAAGAAACTTAATATGTATATCATATGTTATGAATTACATGTTTACACTACTTTATATGCTGTGAGCAATGAATGCAGTGCTGCAAAGTGCATAGTGTGGGAAACGCATTTGTCCTCTACCCTTGCCTTCCAGAGGAGAAGTGAGTGGGAAGTATCTCTCCCCAGGCCTGTGCTGGGCCTGTGACAGAGCCAGGATTAGGCTGCTGATTCTTGCAGGTGTCCATTCTGCCATTGCAATCCCTGCCTGGCACTTGAACATGACAATGATGATGACAAAACAGGTCTCACTTGGTCACTCTGATCAGGTCCCCTCTGATCTCCCATCCCCTTCATTGTATGTGGTTGCCACCAGCTGCTGGACTTGCACGCAGCCTCCAGCAGTACATCACCTCTTCTCCCACCACTCATCAGCAGTGAGCAGACTCTCACAACTAGTCTGGCAGAGTTTCCAGCAAGTTTGGGGTACTCTTGGTATTGCAAAGGCTCTTTTTAAACCCTGCTTGTTTATATCTTCTATAATCCCCTTGCAATCTGCCTACACTCTGGTATCTTCAGAACATTTGCAGTGAAGAGGTGGCCTATTGCTGTGATCAGAACTGACTTTTGGTGAGCCTGTGCTCTCCTGTCTCTGTCCACCTGTTGTTTCTCCTTGTAAAGCTTTTGGGACCATGAACAAATGTTTTGATGTGGGTGCCCGAGGTCTAGCACAGTGAGTTACTTCTGGATTTGTGACATGTAGACATTGTTGAGTTAGAAACAGCAATGGAGTCAGAGCTTGTGTTCGCTTGCTGCATGGTCGCTCAAGCTCTTGGCTGTGGGCAGTGCTAGCAATGCATCATTAACAAAGGAGCAATTAAAACTTGGATTGTCAGGTCCCTTGGGGCTGTAGACATTGGATCACTACAACCCTCTCAGATGTTATAGTTGCTGTTTTGTGTCTCGGCAGGGTTCATCACTCATGGCACGAAGGGCCTTGAAACTTGCCTCGTTGGCGGCAGCCACTTCTGGCATCTATCTGTATGGCAACAAGTTCCTGGATCCCAATGATTTTGGAGTTGTTCGTGTGGGCCGAGCCATTGCCACAGTAAGTTTTATCCTAGTAATGTGCAGGAAGATTCCTAGGTGAGTAAGGGAATTTGCGTTCACAAGAACTTGGGATTTCCTGCATTTCCAGTTGGCAGCTGGCTCCGGGAGTCAGAAGGTCCATAAGGAGCTCTTCAAGTTGACACAATGGGGAGAACAGAGATCAAAGCGTAGACGGAATAGAGCTGTCCTTCACACGTTTTTGAAGAAACAGATACTGGGCTGTAGATACTCTGTTTCCCTGGATAGGGTGGAACCTTCACAGCAAAGGCTTGCTTTGGGCCCACATCTTCATCAGCCACCCTTCAAGGTCAGCCACCCAGGTATGGTGTCCTGCTGCCTTTAGCAGTGACCTGGTTCAAACCATCTTGTCTGCATATGCCATTTTTTACATAGGCACATAGGTTTTGTTTTGAGGATTGTGATATGCTACAGTAGCCATTGCCCTGTAACCCTTAGTATGAGAGATTTGGGGAGAGGGTGGCGGGTATTTTGAGGATCATTCTCAAAGCAAGGGTAAAGTGAGGATGGGAGATGATGCACTTCTGAGATTGGATTGGTTTCCAGATTCATAAAATAAACACTACATCTATGTAGCATCACTGCTATTTCACCCTTGTGTTGATCACCGCTCCAAAAACCTGAGAATGGAGACTGCCAGCCAAACAGGTTGCTGCCGTCTTCGAGATGTTCACTGATGAATCCACGAACAGCCAGGAACAAGGAAAGCTGAGACTCTGGAGGAGGTATCAGTCTCCCTGTACCTCACTTGCATTATACATCTGTCAGTTCAGGCCATGATTTCCATCATTTACAGACCCCCAGTGGTAAGCAGCTGTCTGTCTGCATATTCTATGACTTTTAAGCACTTCATTAATGAGTTTTACAGGGAGTCAGCTCCTGAGGGCAGATGCAGTAAGAAAAAAGCTGTGTGGGTTGGCTCAGGTGCTGTGCTGTTTATATGTGCAAGCTGCACCATGAACTACTGTGAAAAGGAAGTGTTTATTTTGAAAGGGTGAAGGCAGAAATACTAACTGTAACCTTCCCTTCTTAGCTAATAAGTCCTAAATAAGTGCTAAGCTTTGTGCTCTGGCCCTGACCATAAGGCAGTGCTACCTGGTGGCAGGGGACAGCTCTCCCTTCAACTGCACAGGAAACTGAGGCATGGAGAGGGAGCACAGCTTATTGTGGCTGGAGGGGAATCTACTATCCAGGCTGTTTGGACTCTCCAATCTGCCCTTGAATTCTGCCTGCTTGACCAGTGTTTCTCAGTTTTACTTGAAGCCAGTGTTTTTTGTGCCTACCTTCTGTTTAAGACAAAAATAAGTGAGATCTGTGCAATGATGAAGCCGTGCAGTTGGTCTGTGTTTTGAGTGACAGTGACAGATTATTTTCCTGATTAACAGGAAATAGAGGAAAGATTTTCTTTGCTTTAGATACTGGTGAACCTAAAGACATGCTTGACTTTCATGACCTCCGTCTTCAGGGAATTCACAGGTCTTGGGCTGTAAAGCACTTCACTGGCTCCGCTCTTAAATGCATTAGAGGGTTCTGCACCCATAGGTGCAAGCAGTGACCCCCAAAACATGCTGCCAATATATTCTGTGTTCTGTAGGTGATGGTAGCAGGTGTTTATATCTGTATCTGTGTCTGAATACTTTTCAAACACAAATTTTCTGTCTCTTTGAATTCTCTGTTCTCTCTACTATATAGGACTACATATAATTAAATTGTTCCTCTAGTCCTGCTGTACCAGTGACCTCTGCCTTCCTAGCTTGGGATCTGCTCCTTGTTGGAAAGGCAGAGGTCAAGTCAGCTCTCATCTGAGCACTGGCAGCCCAGGCCACTCTCATTCCTTAGCCGTAGACTGGGTGAAACCAATAAAGCAATTGGACGTGGTAATTTCTAAGAAGCTCAGCTTCTCGGGCTTGCTCTTTTTGTAGATGAAAGCTGAGACTCTTGAAGCAAACAACTGGCTTTGGATATTGGTGGCAGGTGTCCTTCAATCTAGCCCTGCCTGTCTTGTCTAGGTGCTTGATTCAATCATTGGACCATAGCCAGACAAAAGCAGGCTTTAGTTAAGAGGGTGTAATCCTTAAGAGGTAAATTCAGCAGCAGCAGACACAAAATTTAAGACAAGTTATGGTGTGGTGAACAAAACAAAACTAAACAAAAGTCCGGAGAGAAGAACACAGGGAGGTCAAGAAACCTGACCTAGAACTACAGGACTCTGGACAGATTTCATCTGAGTTTGATTAGAAAGAGTTGAGTCTGCTTATATTTTAAGCACACTGGGTCAGGAGTCCTTTGCAGACTTTCCTAAGAAACCTGATGAAGTGCACTAGCAGAAAAATTCTTCTTGAGCCTTAGTTTAGGGCACTGACCCTTACTTACGTGTGGGTAGACAACTAATCAGAGGGAACATTGTGCCATGACCTGCTGAGATCTGAAGATAATTTAGGTGTGGTGGAAGAGTGTAAGGTGTTGAGAATTCATTGATACAAAGTGGAAGCCCAGGTCTGTGGGACAATTTACACTGGACTGGATACGAGATCAGTTAAAGCAGTAATCTGGCATTTGTAAGGGGAGGGACTCGTTGATCTTGTAGGTCTTTTTATGTCTCCAAGTTTCAGTCTCACACTGTAACATGAATGACAGTACTAGTCTTGGATGAGAACGAAGTCAGTGGCCTGGATAGCATCATGTTTCAGACAGTTCTGTTCTGGTAAAATTAGGAAGCTGGCAGAGCAATTGCGCATTTGCCGTATTTCTTTGAGGGTATCCCAGTTGTTTTGGGTATGTGGAAGGAACATTCTGTGCAGTAGCTCAGACACCAGCAGGGATTTGGCAATGTCAGAGTTTCCTATCAGGATCGTCATAATACTAATTTAGTGTTTAAGATTACGATGTAATTAGCAACTGCTTAATTAATTCCCTTTTCCTCTGTAATACTGGCCAATCTGTTAGCTGCTTCTTTTCAAATTGGAGGTAATAATTACCCTCGTGGACCAGAGATAAAATAAGAACCAACTCAAGCCTTCATGCAAGGTTGATTTGAACCTCCCTCCACTTCAAAGTTGTTCTTCGAGGTTGTGAAGATGCTTTGAAAAATTTTTCTTCTGAATGAGTCTCTGTGTAGCTGAGCAGCTCCTGAGTTCATCAGGGGCAAGAGAGTCTGAAAAAAAAAATTGCTGTGTTCAGTTTCCAGTTTGGAAAACAGGAAACGTGAGAAACATGCCCTCCGCAAGGGAGGAGTGTGTCTGTAACTGATTCCCAGCTTAGTCCCTCTTGGATGCACCTCTGAGGTTTTAACTGTTTCCCTATTGACTGTTTCAGTGACTGTCTCAAACAGATTTGATCCCCTTGTCTCCCTGGCTGTCACCATGTGCTTTCTGCCCTTCCTAGGCATGTTTGTGGTGAAAGGTGGGGCTAGTATCCTGTCCCAGATGGGATGCTACTGTCTAGGTTTAGTGGTCAGGGTGAGCCACAACCCAGAGAACAGAATTGCTGTTATTCCCTTCTACCCTCCGGGGGGAAGATAAAAGGAGAGTAAGGAAGATAGACTTAAAGGTTGGAAGTTAAATCTAGAACAGGTTTAATAGAACAGGGAAGGGATAGTATCACATGGGAGAAGGAACAAGATATACAAGTATATATACAAAACCTGATCTTGATGATCACTGATCTGAGTGCCTGGAAGTCCCTCACGGCAAAGCCAATGCGGGAGAAAGTTCCAAAGCTCTTCCCAGCTCCGATGGAGTTGGATCCTGCAGAGCACATGGCAAGCTGATGACAAAGGAGCAGGATCCTCTCTCCGAGACATCCCAGTGCAGTGCAACGAAGCAACAAGGAAGAAAGGAGCAGCAAGGGGCGGACAGCCCATCCTCCTGTTTTTTACAGAGTGTGGCAGGAAATGGGAGGGAATACTGACCCCTCTATGTTTTGCCCTTCCCCCCCTACCCCAATCCTTCAGGGTCCTAAACTCCACCCTCTCTCTAGGTCCTCATATCAATACTATAAATTTTGCCCATGCCCTCTCAAACTGTAAAAGCTACCCCTTCAGCAGGGAGGTTTTAGGAAATCTGACTTTAGGTATGAGTTATGCAAATGGTTCTTTATGGCAAGGATCTCGAAGTCCAAATGGCAAGTTAGTGGACAGGCTCATCTAGATGTACATTCCCTTCTTTCCCTCCAATTAAACTTAATAAACATGACCTGTATGTTTCTGTGCCGTTTGCTGGCATTCTGACTGTGGAAGGAGAGGAACTTTGGTCATACGATAAAAATTGTGAAATACCTGAGATCCATTTTCAGAAATCATTAAGTCACTTAGGAATCTTAATTCCATTGTCTGTAGCTATGACTAGTTAATAAGCTTTAGCTGGATCCCCGCATTGTTGTTTTGTAATTGGGTATCTGACCCTTTGGCCCTCTAGTCCTTGGTGCAGTTGAATATCCCCAGAAGTATTGCTGCTTGTGCTAATCAGTGAGCTTGTCTTTGGTCACTCTGCTGCTTGCTGAGCCATCTACCCAGACTGAGCTCAGTTGTGTACTAGTGTGGTTAGGCAGGTTGGAGGTGTGAAGATGGAGTGGGCAATAGCTGATGGGGCACAAACGGGGTCTGCATGGCCCCTGTTACTAGCAGCAGACCTTATTGTGGAAGCCCCAGATGGCTGACTGAGAATGGGAGTCCACTGTGCAAGGTGCTGTACGGAGATTATAAAAATGCTTTGAGTTCCTCAAATAGAAGATGGTATAGGAGTGCTAAGTGTTGCTTATTTTGAATAGCTACATGTCAATGAGGTCCCTGCATTGCTTTCTATGAATGTTCATTGAAATGTAGATATTTTAATTTCTTACGAGTCTGTTACCTTGAACTTCACTGTGGAGCTTAAACTTTGGAGCCTAGGCTACATACATTCTCCTTAACAGAAGTTTTGTTGTTTTGATAACTGCAGAGCTTGCTCAACATTTCTGGTTTCATTTGCAGACAGCAGTTATCACCTATGACTACCTCACTTCTCTTCGGAGCGTCCCGTATGGATCAGAGGAGTATGACTTCCTCAAATCACAGGTAGGTGATGGCACTGCATTGTGTTCCTTGGAGACTCTGCAAGGCAGAGGTGTGTTGCCAAAGCCATTGCTGCAAAACAAACCATCAAGCTGGCAGCTTAATAATTCAATATGCCTTCTGCCAAATTGTTCACAGCAAACTCTACTGCATATTAGATAAGATTCTTGCAGGACCTGCATTGTCCAATGGAGGTCCCGTGTCAAGAGTAGCCACATGCAACCAGTGCTCACTTATGTCCATTAGAGATTCAAGTGCTTGGTGTGTGGGGTAGGATGCATTTGGGTTCTGTCACTGATTCTCTGCTGCCCAGACTGGTTGTGTGGAGGTCAACTGCTGAGAGGCCTGGCAGTGGTTTCTTATCCTGCTTATTGGTTGGCAATGGCCATAACATGAAGGCTGAGGGGTTTAAGTAGAAGGAGTGTGTTGGAGGGGAAATAACAGTGATGAATCAGGCTTGCAGATCTCCGAAGAAATAAGAATTGGGCAAAGAAATGTACATCTCATTGCAAAACCAATTGTTGTGTTTCGATACCAGTAATTAACATGAACAGAAAAAGCATTTCTAGTGAGAAGGAAGATAAGCACCTCTATTGCTCCTCTCAGTCTTGTGCTGCACCTTTCATCCCAGCCTACAGCCCTATAATACCTTGAGCTGTGAATGATACTGAGTTTTAGTTGAGTGCATGTGGTGTGTGTAGCCAGGGTCTCTCTGCTGTGACAACTCAAGGCCTCTCTGGAGTGGGAAATATGGCTTGTGCCAAAGTAGGCCAGTCCGCATAGTATGTTTGAAGTAAAGGTTTTTTTCTTAGTGCATGTAGAATTTAGACCACTGATGTGGTTGTAATGAATGTGGCTCTTTCCAGGGATTTTCAGTCTAGAGGCACTCTAAAGCTGTAAGCAGCAGTGGACCAGGTAGAAATCAGTGGCATTTAACTGCAGCATGCTTTAGTATTCCTCTGGCAGAAAATCCACATCATTGGTATGGTCTTAGAGTATTTGGGATAGTTTGCAGAGTGGCTTTCCTTGGGCTTGTTCTCATCCTCTCCTGTCTAAAGATGCTAAGCTGTTCTGCTGTAGCTCCCCATCCCAGGTGAGCGGCACTGATGCCCTGGCATCAGCTGGAGATAGATGTGTTGGAGTCTGCAGCTTCACTTTCCATCTGCCCATGTCTCTGCCACCTGCCTTTGAAACCTCATTTGCAGAAGGGCTGTTTGTAGCTTTCTTGAGCGACACCCAAGTTATGGAGTTATCAGTGCTATGGACAGCTTGTCATTTGGCAGCAGTTTGCAGCAGCCCTTTCAAATTCCTGACTTCTGCTGTGTCTCTCCATAGCTTCATTAACCTCTGTCATGCAGGTTTTGATGGTTTGTCAATTCAAGTTCCAGGCAGCCAGAAAGGGCCCTGTTTGCTGGTGCTGCACAGAGCTGTGCTCTCCCTGCTTGGCAGCCAAGACTAGCTGAGTCAGCCTCTGCATGTCGCAGAGCCAGTGGCAAGCACAGCATGTCAGCATGATGCAAGAGGACTCTCTGGCATGGCCAGCACTAGCCTTTGGTTGCATGAAGGGGAATGAGCTGGAGATAGGAGGAAGTAGGCACAGGTATGGCGTGAGTTAATAAAACTCATTGACCTGTGGGGGCCTCTCCTGCTGTTGGCAGGTGTTATGGAGGACCATGACTGAGCCTGACAGTGACAGCCCTTGTGGGTTCCTCAGCAACATCCCTCTATAGCTTGTGCTAGCAAAGGATCAGCCTGGCAGGGGAGAATTTTTTGGGCCTGTGCAATTGCATGCCAAACCCTTTATCTCAGTGCAGTTCTAAGTGGGTGGCACCCAATCTTTACCATCTTGCAGCTCTTTTAGCACTCTGGAAGCTGATTTTGTTGGTCTTGGACTAGCTCAGAATGACTTGTACGAAGTTGCCCCATTGGAGTTAGTACTAAAGGTTAGTCACTGGGTGGGGCCAAGAGGATGTGAATTCCCCCCAAGTAAGTGTGTGTGAAGAATACTTATCCAGATCTTGCTTCTACTAGCCTCTCTCCTGGATAGTTCTCTGGCACTCTCAGCCATTCATTGTACTCTCTTTGCTTTCTGTCCTTCAGGGAGGCCAGCTTAACCTCCTCTTTGTATGCTGAGAGTTTGGAATTTTCTTTTAAGCATGTGAATGACTTGGTTACTGATTTCCAGCCTCACTTTTGGTGCTGTGTCTAGAAGAGAGATACTGTGAGGCAGGGATTTGGTGACCCTGGGATTGTGGATAGTGCCAGCAGGTCTGGGTGCAGCTGCTGCACCTCTGTCTCTGGTGAGGTTGTGCAGCTGCGTGTATGTCTGGGTCGGGCTTGCAGCTGGGAATGGAAAAACACTTCTGTGCATCTTCTCCTGGTATTCAGCATACTGGTGGGTGCTACTCCAGTGCAAATAATGCTTAACTCACCACGGACTCCCAGTTAGCCATTAAACTTCAGCCTCTAAATTACCTGTGGCCTCAGATGAGAGATGGGAAGCCTCAGTGGCAACACCAGTCTCTGAGCCTGTTGAGGTCAAACAGGGACATAGTCATTCAGAAACAATTAAATGCAAAGCAGATTAAGAAAGAAATGGGTGCCCTGGGGCTTTTAGCCAGGTTCCTGCTTAGCTCCAAGGAATTCTCTTCAGTCTTACTCTGTTTTTCTGTCCCTTGTGGACCACTGTTGATGCTAATGCTCCCAGCCTCTCAGTTCTCAGCATCTTTTTATGGCCAGCAGATTGGGGGTATTTCACACTTTCCATGAGGCAGGAAGCAGCAGCTGAGAATTCACTGTGTCCCCCTGGGGTTGGTTTGACTCTCTCTCATTCTCCCATCAGCGAGGGGATATGAGAATCCACCTTCCTAATGGCACTCACAGCCCTTCCTCAGCAACAGCCAGAAGAAAAAAATGTCTTCTTTTTCATTCCTGCCCCTGCCTTGTAGCAGGGATAAACCTGCTTAAATGGTCAGGCTTTATGTCCACCCCAGCGGTTGCTTCATCTCACCACTGGTGGCTGGATCACACAGGTAACTTGATCTTTCTCCTGAGTTAAGGATCCTTTCTTGGGGTGCCTGTCCTTTTCCTGCATATGTTAATGCCAGTGTACTGATGTTAAGGCCAGTGGTAGCCATGGTTACCCCCAAGACATCGAATGTCTGTAGGTTTAGTCTCAGGAGCATTAGGGGAGATACGAGCTTTCTTCACTTCATGTATGTTTCATTAAATGATTCTGGCCATCTTTGCATATATAAGCTTGAGCATTTCTTCCCGTTTCTGCCCCTGCTTGTACTGGGTCAGAGGAGGAAGGAGGGCAGCTCGCTCAGTGCCATTTCCTTACCTGTTGCTTTCTCAACAAACCATTTTATTCTGTTGAGGGCTGCATTTCTCTGACATTCTTCTGCCTCTTTGAGTGTTTGCCTCCTTGAGTGTTTGTCTCCTCAGTCTCAAGTCAGCCTACCCTGCGACATTTCCAGTGTGCCTCTCGTTGTAGCACCTGGATATCTTGGTTGACAATTCCTATATTGCTGGCATCAATTTCTGTTGATCCTGCTGCGAGTCAGGAGGTATCTCACAACATGCAGTTTGTTTAAGGGCTGGCATCCGTGGACTCCTGAGTTGTTGTCAGTGTCGTAAGAGGATTGCAATGGGTTGGTTATCTTGCAGATTTCAGCACAAGTGGTCACAGCTGAAAATCTTGAGCAGGGCATTTTTTTGTTGTTTTCCTCTGTAAGACAAAAGGTTAATGCTGTGAATGTGGATAAAGGTATTTTTTAATGGAGAGGAGATAGCAAGGAGAGAAGGGATCTGTGGTCAAGGTGTCTCAGGAGACAGTGGGAATCCATTCTTGAATTAATTTTGTTGGCTACAGAGTTGCTTTGTCAGGGAAAAGCCATTTGGGGAGGTTAATTAACTTTCCTCCTTTTGAGAGCAGAATGAGGATGTTGTTCTCGTTCAAACTCCTGCACTGTCACGATTTGGGCAAATATTTGGAAGGCGTGACCTTGTGCCATCATTATACAGAATACAATTTCTTGCTCTTAGGAGGCTCTTCCTGGCATTTGTTGTGTTTGCTTCTTGCAGTGGGGTGGGTGTTTTCAAAACAAGCTGTGTCTCTCAGTGAAGTTGTCCAACTGAAGGATCCTGGAAAGAAAATAAGTGGGTGTATGTGTGAGTTTGTTTTTCGATAATAGCCTACAGTTTCTGGATAGTTCAGACCAAAAAAATAGCCTGTGTCTTTGAACTTCCCTTGTGATTCAGTAACACTATGTGCCTTAAATAACAGAAAGAGATGTCCTAAAATGGTTTCTTCATGGTGGAGGTGGACTGCATCTGCAGAGAGAAATTCCCAGGAGCTCTCCTGGTATTCCTTCAAATAGATAGCTTTGAATGGGGACTGTGGGCTGTTCTACACCACAGCCAGTGTGTGCGGTGGAGGCTCTGTTTGCTCGTGCTTCAGCCTGTGGTGAACTAGAGTAAGAAGCAAATGAACTTCCCTATAAGATACGGAATAGCCATTAGGTGGCAGTGACTTTCTGTCACCAAGCTAAATGGGAACCAATAAAAGAGAAGTGAAGAACTTCACAGCCCATCCACAGTCCCTGAGCCGATCATGTTTGGTTGCCCTATTATGTGCTCCCCGGGATATCTTTTAATCTAAAAGGCATGGTCAACGCTAATGCAGTCTAAAAAAGCTACTAACAGGGCCAGCTGGTGGCTTGATGACTCTACATTTGAGCACTGCTGTCTAGCAGACTTCCTGCCAACACAGAAAGCATGAAAACTTTGCACTGAAAACACATAGCAAGCTGTAAAATAAATCTTATAATTATAAGACACTTCCTTTTCCTCTTTCTGCTTTCTAGAGTGGTGTCAGCTGAACATTTTGGCCACAGCATCTCTGGTTTTAATTTTGTAGCTTTAGGAAGGTCATTTTTTTTCGGATGTGTGCCTATGAAGCAGGATGTTCTTCAGTCCTCTGCAGTGATTTATTCAGACAAATGGGCCATCTCACTGGGACATTTTTGGAGGAGGAAGAGGGAGAGAAGTGAGAGGAGAGAGGCAGTGCCTCATTTATTGCACATTTTTTTCCTGGCTGTGTACCCTCGTCCCTGAAGTGCTTCACTCCGGGAGCATGAGTGTGAGGTGTCAGCCACACAACTTCCCTGCTTAAGTGGTCCTGAATCTTTCTTACACCCCCCCCCCAGCAGTAGTGAAGCTATGTGCCTTGGGAGCACTTAGCCTTCTCTCCTCCAGGTGGGGCTATCCTTTTTCATTTGAATCCCCGAAGACCTCATTAATTTGCTTCCTCAAAGCTCCTGAAGAGGTACATAATAGCTAGAGGAGTATCTGAGGAACATTTCAACCCGTATGCTGAGGAAACCATCAGGATTCCCTTGAAGGATGTAGGCTGCAAGGAGCCTGTACCATGAAGAGCACTGTAAAGAAAGCAAATGGAAAGTGAAGAAACAATTTTGTTCTATTTAGTGTTTGGACCATGCCTTGAGTCCCAATGTGAAATGAACACTCAGCAGTTCAAAGTCAAGAGATATGGCAAGAAATGGTATTGTCTCTGAAGAGCTCATGGTTGAGATGTATTTATTTGCCTAGATTGTCACCCTAGATGTGAATGGTGTGAATAAATATGAATATAAAACTTCTCAGAGGAAGAAAGATCTATGTGAAGAGGGAAGGAAACCAAAAGCAGGAATTGCTTAGGATGCCACTGTAAGTAACTTAAGGCTGGTCCCATTGACTTTGGATCAGGCCCTAATTAGAGATGTTTTCTTAATGAAGGATGGTGTAGCCTTGAACTACTGGCCAGTTTATATGCCATGGTTGTTGGAGGCCACCTGTAAAATCAGTAGACCTGAAAGGTAGCCAGTGCTTTACCTATTTTAAGAATAGGAAAACAGCTGGCTTTAGAGTTGAAATAGTCTTATCTGAGACTAGGAAAAATAGATCCCTAAAAGATTCATTTGGGGGTAGAGTCACATCAGCACTTGCATTGGTGTCACAGTTTAATGCTGGGCTGGCAATTAAATGAATGGAAAGAGAATAAGGGAGAGAGACTTATGGGTTGGAAACTAAACTACACAGCTTTAATGAAACAGTAAGGATGAAAAAGAAAATAATGAAATATACACAAATACACACAAAACCAATATTGTGCCCCCCCAGTAATGCTAACGTCACCAATGAGGCTGCAGGGCGGCCCTGGGGAAGTCCTGGACTGGGCTCCTGGAGTCAGCGGCAGAGAGAAGCTGGAGACAGGAACACACAGATTGGGTTCCAAGGCAGATGAACGGACAGAGTCTTCCCAGGATGCTGGCCATGGACAAAGAGAGCTTGACACTTGTGATCTCTCAGATTTATGTGTATGGGGCAGAATACTTTGGTCAGTTTTGGTCACCAGTCTGGTCTGCTCCTCCCTGTAGGAGGGTCGCAGGTGTGACCCCTTTCCTTTCCTTCCTTCTGTTTTCTGGAGCATAAGGTGTTTAGCAGAACCAAGCAGTAGCCTTGATTCTGCAGACCATTCTCCAGCAGTAACTATAAACATCGAGCGTTATCAGTCCTAGAAGCAGACATTGACTGAAAAACATGCTGTTAATTTCAGCAAGTGTAGTTACTTAGGAGAGATTTAACTGAAAAGTAAAATTACTAAAAGAAAACTGGTTCTGTCCTGGCTCAAACCTGGACAAATGGCAAACTGGGCTTCTCAAGTTATGTTTTGTTTGTCCTTTGAGTCCTTAACAAGACCCAAATTGTGGATTCTGTTCCCCTTTCTGAGGTTACTGTCACTGGCTTGCAATCAAACACCAGCTTGAAGGACCCCAAATTAGGAGTACAGAGGTGTAAAAACAGGACTGAAAAGACTAACATGGCATGCAGAGGATATTTCATGTATCATGCCAGGTTGGAATTTCAGAGTAGGACTGAATACTGTAGATTTGCTCTGCTAAAGCAGTGACCTTATCACATTCTCCCAAAGTTTATCTGATAAAAGAATGTGCTGGAGGGTAGCACACAATTATCTTACCTGTCAAGCCAGTGTCTTCATTTGGCTTGCTAAGTCAGTGTTGAGAGAATTGCTGTGGTGGGTGGTGTCTTGCAAACACTCCTCTAGACTTCTTGGCAACATCGAAGGCGTCTTAGTGGGTTCCCTTTTACCTATGTGTGGGTCACCTTGTTTGCATACTTGAGGGAAAGGTGTCTCTGAAAGGAACTCTGCTGTCTTCTTCCATCTGGTGCCCCAGGATCAGGCAGGACTTTGCCAGGCTGAGGAAGCCCTGGGGACTAGTGAAAAAGGAAGCTATGATTCTCTTGAGTTGGACCAGTTACTGGTTTAGTCTAGGAACAAAACGAAATGTGAAGTTCAGTGCCAGTTTTCAAAGCTACCCCTTACTTTATTTACTAGGGTGTTCAGGTGCCCTCCCTAGAAGTCTGCTGATGTGAGGACCTGTCTGCATTTTTGTGCATCTGGACAGGCACATCCCTCTGCCACTAGAAATGTGCCTGTGTGTTTAGGTGTGAGTGCTTCTGCTGAAGTAGCCACTTCCCAGACAGTCAAAGGTTCAAAGATGGCTTTGGAGAAGCAAATCCAAGACGGTAATCAAATTCCCTGCTAGCCTAATTAAACCTACTTTTGGTCCCATAGAACTGGTTTGGGGTTTCTTTTTTTGTTGTTTTGTCTCTTTTTTGACTTGAGAGTCCTGTGGCTGCAAATTCTGCTGATGGTGCACCAATCAAAGTAGCTTGCTGCTCCTTCTCCTGCAGCAACATCATCTTGGCAGGTCTGACACCAGTAACAACTTGTTTTTGTCAGTGTACTGAGCTGATGTGACTTGGAAGAGGCCCACAAGGAGCAGATAAACATAGTGACGAGGGTCATCTTTATAGAGCCTCCACTCTGTTCCTAGCTCCACTTTAACAATGCATCTGCATGTGAGCCTGCACATATGCACACATGCACGGTGCTTTAAGAAATGCCTCCTGCCAAGCCTGGATCCATTCCCTGTCTTGCCAGTTTTGCTGAATTTAGAGGTAAATTCACTGAAAAGGTCACTAGCAGAATTGCTTTTCAAAAAACCCCAGCTCTTAAAACGTCTTTACTGCCCCTGCAGTTTCTGTTTGAAAATGTACTTGCTTTGAGTTGCCTGTGAACCCTGTAACTGTGCAGCCTGTTTGTTATTGTTGCTCTGAACACAAGTTGTTTTTTACAGGATTGCTGAGGGGTACCAGGCATTGCACTCCCTTTTGTTTATCAAAGGACTGTTGTAGGGAAGATACACTTTCCTCCCTCGGGCCCTTTCCTTTGCATTAAGTCAGGCAGCACAGCTGGGCATTTCCAGAAGTCAGCAGGAGCTGTTTGATTTCTGCAGTGCCCTGGTATCGCCTGTTCTGTCTTTTCCTCTTCAGGACAGCTTTCCTGCTTCTACTTCTTGCAGTAAGCTGAGGTTTTGCTGTGGCAGTCTGACTTGGGAGTGAGTGGTGATCCTCGACTGGTGAGCACTGTTATAATGAAATGATGGCTCCTGAGTGATGGGGAGTGAGAAACAGCAAGGCTGCTTTCCCCTCTCTAAGCTGGTGCTTGTGCTGGGCTGTGTGCTCGAAGACAAGAGGTGTTTGCAATCTGATGCATGTGAAGGGCTTTCAAGAGCTGCACCAGCTCCTGCCTCCCTGACTGGCAGGGTTAGATCCACTGCAACTTTCCTTGACCTTCACTGGCCCCAGAGGCCACAGGCTAGGGAGTGAGTCTGTACCAGAGGAGAGGGTGATGTTTAATTCTTTCAGACGTTTTGATTTTAGGGTAGCAAGTGCTTGGTAATGTGGTTGAGGACTGAGCAAAATGCAGGCAGAAGCAGCTTCACGCATGCACCTCTCCTGGTATATCCCTGTCTGAACACAAGCAGGTTCCCACACTAGCCCTGCACGGCTGACTTCTCTGTTCTCTTGTGCTGCCATCCTATACCAGGCCTGACTCAGCTTCCAGCTCTCCCGCAGCCTGCCCTATCTCTGCCCTTATCTCTCCCCACTGATGCCTCAGGCCTGGCTGCCACCTTGCTGGCCCACACTGTGCTGCCAGCAGGTTAGATACAGGCTTATCCTCCTCATAACTCACATGGCAAAGATTTGCCACAATCTTAATTTTCTGAGAAAACAGACCCAGGCATGGGTGGATTCATTGCCAGGCCCAGACAGGACAGCTCTCCCAGGCTGCAGCTTTGCACGCTTGAGTCAATGGCAGCCAAGCCAGCAGGTTTCCCCTTCCCAGTCCCTTTCTGGAATAAGATTTCCAGCACTGGCAGAGTTTGGTCCTTACCTGGAGAGATGAGCTCCACACTGTGCATGTCTTGGCTTCTTTTCTGGAAATCACACTTCCGAAACAGTCAGATGTCAGGTTCTGTAACGTGCTGAAATCCAGTAAGCTCACAGCCCAAGGAACTCTTCCGTTTACAAACTGCCTAGAAACTTACTGTATTTCATATTAGTATTGAAAGGCTAATGCAGGGATATGATTTTTATTTGAAGGATACTAAATTTAAATAAAGTAACAACAAAGATGTCAAGCTCTGTCCTTTGGCAAAATCTTTGAAATAGTGGGATGTATGTGTAGCTAATGAAGGAAAGTGCCTTTGGTGTTCACTGCTTATAATTGTTGGACATATGTGTGGTAAATTAAAGAAGAAGCAATGTAGAGATAAGACTGCTTCCCCACACAACCTCCATCCCAGTGGCAGATGCCCCTCCTTCCACCTGCATTGCTCAACAAATTTCATCTCAAGAGGGCAAATGAATTCTCAATTGCAACATGCCTAGTAATTAACTGCACTGTAATTCTGATGTGCAGTGCTGTCACCCACCATCGGGTGGGAGTGGAAAAGGCACTGCATTTTGTTGATGGTTGAACATTTGTTTTCTTCATCATTTTGACACCAGAGGTAATTTCCATTCCTGAAATATTCTCTCGCTACCATTACAAGGCAACTGTTAGGGACAAATTAATTATGAAGAATCTCGTTATGACAGATTAATAGACCGACAGAGGAGATTTCTTTTTCTTCTTTCAGGCAACTGAATAGTAAAATCTAACAGCTCCCATATAACTGCTAGAGACACGTGCTTCTCTGTAAGCCAACACATATTTTGTCAGAGATGGGGGATTTGAAAAACTAGGACTAGATTATAGAGTGAGTTTCCAAGCTTGCTTTTATTGGGCTTTTGGTTTCCCAATATCATGTGCCAAAATGCGCTCAAGTCTGGGCATTGCCATGTGGAGGAGAGATCTTCTTTGTTAGTATTGGACCAATGTCTTCTGTCTGGGTCATGGTTGAGTGGCACCATGAAGGCTTGGAAGTGAGGAATGCTGGACTTGTGGATTTGATGGATTTTAGAACAAGACATAAAGTCATTGTCTGGACTGCCTTATAGCCACTAAGGGTTCCCTGTGTCAGGGAGGTCAAATCCGATGTGCTGGTTGAGTTCCAAGAGGCCAACGATGTTCTGTCTGCCTGCATCCACCTGGAAGTTGCAGACTACCTGCCCCAAGTTGTTCTTGTGGGGTGCTCTCTGGGGACTGTTGTGATGTGGCCCACAGACCTGTATTGTAGGTGATTGAGGCACCCTGCCTCCCTGTGACTGAAGCGTTCTGTCAAAACCTAGGAGAAGTGGAATCTGAAATTTTTGTATTGCTCATGGCTGTGTTTAGAAGCTCACCCAATTTGTGTGTAGTCAGGACAGCAATTCCTGTAAACTTGGTAATGGTGCTTTCAAAGAGGCAGTCAGATGTGTTTCTCATAGTTGACTGACTGCTATGGGAAGCTAGTGAATCCCAGCTGCTGATGAGCACACAATTAAAAATGAGCCTGTTTTAGGCTTCAGAGTAGGCATAATGTAGATTTAAAAAAGCTCCTGGAGGAGGCCTGTTCATGTTTTTGGCTTTGCTTTCTTTGATGTCTCACTCAGGTCATCAGGCAGTATTGACTTGGCAAAGGATCTCTGCATTTGGGATTGGAATCCCCAGTCTTACTACCTCCAGCCAAGTGCTTCTAAATGCAGCACCCAGGAAAGGAACAGGTCTTCAGTGGTAATCAACACACAGCTCCCCATTGTGCCATGATCTCCTTAATGAGAGAACAGTGAAGCTCCACTCTTCCAGAGACCAAATCAAGACTATGTTTATCCCATTTTCCATCTTCTTCTGCCTGCATCAACTCCCAGTTTTACTGTGACTTCATCTTTCTTCATGGGATCTCTGTATCTCTCTGTGGAGTAAATAAAGGCTTTAATATTAAATATTTGCATCTGGAAGACATAGGTAGCATTACTTTTGGATTACTAGCATCTGATTTCATAGCTTTGCTTCATGTCCATCTTGTGCAGTGCTAATTCTCTATGGTCCTTCTTGTCCCAAAGACAAAATTTGCATGCCTATCTGCAATGATTGTGTTTTGCCAGCAAGGCCTGACTCTTGGGAGTATCTTCATCAGTATTATTTTTCTGTCAGGTTTTTCACTGATTGCCTTTGTGATAGACCTTTTGTCTTGAGTTTACTATTTACCTTCTAGCCAAGGTTAGAAATTAGATATCTTTGACTAGCCTGTTGATGGAGATTGCCTCTTGCCTATTATCTCCACTGCAGTGTCATCTTTCTGTATCTTGTCCAGTGTTAGCCTCTTATCACAGAATCACAGAATCCTAGGGGTTGGAAGGGACCTCGAAGGATCATCTAGTCCAACCCCCCTGCCAGAGCAGGGTCACCTAGAGTACATCACACAGGAACGCATCCAGGTGGGTTTTGAATGTCTCCAGCGAAGGAGACTCCACAACCTCTCTGGGCAGCCTGTTCCAGTGCTCTGTCACTCTCACAGTACAGAAGTTTTTCCTGATATTTACATGGAACCTCCTATGCTCCAGTTTGCATCCATTGCCCCTTGTCCTATCATTGGTCATCACTGAAAAAATATACCAGTTTCTCCCCCTTTTGACAAAGGAACCTTGACTTTTTCTTATGCGTGAGTCAGACTGAAACCTCTGGATTTGGATTCCTAGATGGTGCTTTCTTTTTCAAATTGTGACAAGTGCTGCCTGATTTGCAATTTTCTCCACAGAGAAGTTGTGACTCGGTAGTGATGGACCAGGCTTCCCTTATTCTGCCTCTTGGGGTACTTGGGGCACAGGTGATCTGTGGTAATCAGCATCTTCTAAATCAAGAAAAAAAATCCACCCTAGATTTCCACTTGATAAAGCCCATTTCCTGCTATTTGTAGTTACTTCTCTGGAAGGATGGGGGCTTAAGGGTAAGGATATTCCTCCACAGGCAGTTGTTCACAAATCAATTTTGTAATGTCCTAGGCTGAATCACACTTAAGTATTGAGTAGTCGCTCTGATCCTGGATGGGATAGGTAACCTGGAGGTGGAGGCTTTCTGTTCCTTTTCTCCTTGGCTGTGTACCCAGCTCCCCATACACTCATAATGTTTCCTATTGTACCCAGTTCCTCATAAATGCAATAATGGCTGGCAGTGATTCTGCAGCTGGAGGGACACTCTGTTTTCTTAAAATTAGAGTGAGACAAGACATCCAACTGCTTTACTGACTATTTTACTCTAGGTTCTTATAATATGTTTGACATTTACAAGTGCAGCATCTCTGGCTTGTGGATGCTCATTCATCTCTCAGATGAGAGGAGAAACTCAACAGCTGGCAATGGAAAGGGGAAAATGTTGAATATGTAGTAGTATATAAAGATGAACTCAGTTTTATTCCCTTCACAACCTTGGTGAACCACAGCCAAGTGCAGAGGAGATATGTACAATATTTTTCATTGTGATACCAGCTGCAATAAAGACAACTGCCTCTGGTACTGCTGGGGGTAATTCCTTCTGCTGATTGTGGGAGCAAAAGTAATCTACTCTGGATAATGAATAACCAACACGCGGCCTCACCTGGGCTCTCCTTTTGTTCATCTCAGTTTGGTGCCATGTCAAATATTCATGTTTTACTTTATTAAACTGCTATCTCATGCTATTTTAAAGTGGCACTCTCAAAGCCAATGTAGGTTCTCTCTGTTGCTTGTGTTCCTAGCAGCTGTAATGATTCAGTAGACCGAATGCTACCTTCACTGGCACCCACATAAGCCTTTTTATTCCAAATTCTACTTCTGCTGCCACCTGGATAAACCTGTTGCTTTCAGTGAGAAAGCACAAGAGTGGCTGCAAGGAGGGATCTGACCTTCTAATTGCAGTTTAACAAGTCTATCGATTGTGTATGAATCAGAACAGACACCAGCTCAGTCTCCCATGGTGGTGACATTGCTGGGATGCTAATAGACACCAGCTGCCTTTCTTGGTGTGGAACTGTGTGGTGTTAACTGGATGAAAAAAAATGGAGTAATTTATATATATATATTTATTTCACTGGAGTCAGCAACTCTGACTGATACCCAGAGGGGACGGACCTGCTGAGTATCATGGGGACATTTCTTGTTGTTTTGGGTTTTTTTTCCAACATAGGCACTTTTAAAAGTAGAACTGCACTTTGCCATTGGTGATGACTTACTGATACTGCAGCCACTCTCTATCTGTTGGATGTGGTGCTGTGACAGTCACTGTGGGTTTTTTTGGAATTGACAGCGTAATCCCATGGTTGTTATCTTTCCCGACTTCCTCGTCAATCCAATTTAATCACTCCTAGGAATTTCATGTGTTACCGTCTCTCTCCTCTTCAGGCATCCTGTTCCTATGGGAAGAGATCTGTACTTTAAAGGTCAGAGCTTCTCAAATTAAAGTAGGGGGAAGGAATCTGCCTCTGTCAGTTTGGTAAGGGGTTGTATGGACATCTCTAGGGAGACTGCAATGGAAGCCCTTCTTTCTGGGTTCTGCGACCAGGCTGAATGCTGGTGCCCATCTGCATGGCTGTAAGAGAGGGAGTCCACTTGCTCTGCTCCCCAGACATTGGAGTGACCTGCCAGGAGAGAAGTTGCATATGTACAAGGGGGAGAAGCTGCTGTTGCATGGTTTAATCGCCTGACGTTGACTCAGATAGGTCCTGACTGGAGGTCGGCTGTGACGTGCAGCTGGTAGGGTGGGATTTGACTGTTGGGAAGAGAAAAATGTCAGCCCGGATTCTTCGGTGTTGACAAAGTGGATGTGATGATTTCTCCCCTCCAGCTGCAACGGCTGCCTCTGCGTTTCCTTCTTCCCTGCACATCCACACTAGGAGAGCAAACTGTGTGAAGCTACCCTGTCTTGACCCTTGGCTGCTGAACTACATGAGACTTAGCTGAGCTTTCTCCATCTTTTCTTTGGTGCTTGGGCCATCCATTCTGATAAACCTAACCCCTCAGTATGTCTTTCATTGTATCAGTTGGTGCTTCCTCATGGATTCGTGGCTTTTCAAGCCCCGTCTTATTGCAGGATGGGGTGTGGGGACTAAGGGAAGAGGCTGTCAGATGTCCGTCCTCATCCCTGCTGCTAAGATCCTTCACTGTGCTTTAAAGGCCAGGAATATTCATCATTGAACAGATTCCCTTGATTTTCATTTCATCTCATCTTCAACCTCTTCGCTAACTCTAGTAACACCTTGTATGTTTCCCTTCTCATTTACAGTGTCTGACCTCTTGAGTAGTTGGAAAATATTACCAGGTCAGCTTTCTTGGCACCATCTCATTTTATTATTGAGGACAAATCATGAAACTAAACTCTTTCTCTTTTATACCATCTGTCTTGCAGTGGCTCCTGATGTACCCTTGCTTGTTTGTTTTGCTCTCTCTACGCTATGTGGGACTTCAGACCTTTTTTTAAGTGAAGAAAACATCTCTACACCTCCCTCCTCAGTGTGAAGCCCCCCTATGCATAGCCATAACTGTATGCGCTTCAGTGACAGCTAATTCCTACTGTGGCCTTGTTTGAGCTTTTCCTCCTCACCCTCCCCATGGCCCAGGACCAACCCACACTTCCCACGCTTCTGCCTTCCTGGGGTCTCCTTACATGAGCATAGCTGTGTGGGGAGTGTTCTCCCATCAGGTCATTTTTGCTGTACAACATCATCTCTTGCTGTTCAGTCAATAGCCTATGGTTTCTAAAGGGTATGTCAGCAGCTCCTGTTTAGGGAACCCTCCTGAATGTAACACATTTTGGTTGATCTTGTTCCTTACAGCAGCTGGAAATAGCAAATAAAACACAGCTTAATAGAACTGGTGGTTGGGAGTCTCCCACTACAGCTAAACAAAAGGCCATGTAAGATGGTGTCTTTACAGCCCTCAGCTTGTGTCCACTGCCATCCCACATGGTCTGATCCAAGCTGAGCTGAATTAATTTTGTTAACAAGATTTTGAGAGGTGCTGTGTCAAATTTATTATCATTTCACCTGCCTCCATAACAGGAGCTGCAGGCACTGTGATCAATGGATCAAGACACGTGCCTAATTTCACTGCAGTTTCTGTAAATGTCTGTGTGCCTTTTGCAGCTGTGCTGTTGAATTACTCCTGTTCTCCATAGGTGCTCTGCAGCAAAGCACAGGACAGCTCTCTTTGTATACCAACCCTAGCAGGACAACAAGGCACCGAGGGCACTTTCGGGAACCTGCTGATGTTGCAAGTATTACACATCTGTCTGTTCATAGGTCTGGTCCTTCTTTCTCATGCAAATCTGATCTGGTCTTAACCTCATGTGTAACTTCTGTTCACATAAGTGTACAGGCTCCAAGAGGGAGCCTGTGTGAAGGACCTGTTGTACAGTCAGGGTAAAACAGCTTCAAGACGAGAACCTTGTTCACTGGAGGTGATGTCTGTAGGTGTAAAGGACTCAGTTTGACTCTCAGTTTCCTGTATTAAACCGTTTGATCTGGAATTGTTAGTGAAAGAGAATAGACAGGTAATGCTATAGCCATAGAAGTGCTACGTCCCTGTTATTTTAGCATGTTATTTTCCCCTTGTGTCTGACCATCCCTTCTCTGTGCTCCTTGTTTTTTCTGCTCAAGAGACTTAAACAGAATAGTGCATTATATCAGAGAGGTGTCTAGAGGGGAAGCAGCTGCTCTCTTCTGATTTTTTTTTCTGAACTGCCCCACAGATAACTAATTGCAGCTCAGTTGCTTCTATTAGCTATTTACCTAAAATTGAGCTGGCTAATGAAAATGTTTCTAATTAATACGAGGCAGATTAAAACTCATTACAGCAAGGTCGTCAGTAATGAGAGATAATCAGAGCACAAATGACCGAGCTTGGAGCAAAATGAAGATGGAACATGAGCAGGCAATCCGTGCCAGTTGTGCACGCACGAGCCAGCAAGGTCAGGGTTCAGCAAGGTGACTGCTGGTGCTCTGCGCAGCAGTCGAGCAACACTACTTCCTCCTCTCAGAGCAGCTTGAGAAGTGGCTGGCTGAAGAGGTGGACCTCAGCCCAGCATAAATGTTTTCTGAATCAAGTGGCATCTTAAACTAGGGCTTTGTTGCTAGGCTATCCTTTAGTCACCTGTATGGATTTTTAGGAGCCATGTTGTGAATCAGGGTATTAGCTGGAAGAGCATGGGAGTATGTTTAGCATAGGTGGGAGGTCAATGTCTGTGTGTGCTCGTGCATGGAAATTCAGAGTCCTGATGACTTGGAGGGTGGGAGCTTGTGCATCTGTTGAAATGGGCTGGCCTAGGTTTGGAAAAGTCCTTCCTGATCTCCAGGGAAGGTTTGCACAAATCATGAAATGTGTTTACTTTAGTATCAGCTGCTTTTAGCACTGGTAATGCAAGACCCCAGCACCAACACCAGATTTCAGCTGTCTGATGCAGGCTCGCGATGTATAGCCTTCCATTTGTACAGAGTTCACTGGCCAACCTGCTAGTTGTGTGACTCCTTGTTTCCATGTTTGTGACACTGAGAAGCTAAGAAATTGTCACTTTTGTATGGGGGATCATCCTTGTCCTTCACCCTCTGCAAACTATAAAGCTCTCTTTCTCACTTTCTGGCTGTCCTACTGTCAACCCACTGTTGTAACAGAATTTCTGATGGATTTTCATATCTGCTAGGACTATTTTGAGCTATGGAAGTCAAAACTGAGAATTAAGGGATGCCTTTTTAACCAGGGTTTGCACCAAGGGGAACTAACTAAAAAATACGTGTCTGAAAAGGTAGAGGCAGAGGTGTAGGCAGGCAGAGACCCATAAGTGAATCTTCAGGAATGTTATACATAACTTACACAAATAATGAATTACTAGATAGTGGGGTACATGGCACCAGGAGTTATTCCAATTCCAAAGACATGGAACTGTCCGTGATCAGCAGTATTGTCAGTATTGGTGTAAGGAAGCATTTGAATGGGAGATATCTGGTGTGCATAGGAAAGATATTTTGTAAAAGCTAGGCAGGAAGAATAGTACAAAAAGGAGGCAATAACAATTCTATTTAGAGTTGTGTGTCTCCTTGCAGCACCCCTGCTGTCAGTCAGTTTGATTACCATGCTGACAGTGTTAGCGAAGGCTGTAGTAGTTTATTTTAACTGTATGCTTATTCAGATTTGTTGAAAAGGGAGATAACGGCCTGAAAAGGGAGATAACACTGTCATTGCAATGGGTTCTAGGTTTTCTATTGCAGTTTTTAAAGCACCCAAGTACCCTATTCACTTCACCAATAGTTGTATCCTCCCTAAACATCTTCACAGATCTTTTGGCATGACACCTGATTGCAATCCCTCACTGTGTTAAACTGAGATGGACATCCTTTCATTCTTCTCTGGTTTGTGCTGTCCTGGGTCATCCAAAGCTGTTTTACCAGTTGGGTGCATATGGCCCTGTCATTGCCAGGGGTGGAATAGAAGAGGACTGTGACCAGATTCTTTTCCTATTTTCTCTGACATGACTTTTCTCCCTCTTGGACTTTACTGTGTTTTGGGGATACCCACTACAGAAGTGTGATGGTGTGCTCTCTTCCCTCTGTATGGAGTCCAAGGGACAGCCTGGCTCTTCCAGTCCAGTCCAGTCTCCTGCTACTGCAGGCATCCCTGGAAGAGCGGTCTCATCCAGGATGGCTGACAGCATCTATGCCTGGGACGCTCCCACGCACTGTGTGACACAAGATACTGCCCAGGGTCCCAAAGGACATAAGCAGCAGTTCTGCTGTGCCACAGGAAGAAAGCAAGAATCCATCTCCAATGTCCCAAGTCCTTGCAGTGACAGGTAGTTTAGTAAAACAGAAGATCTTTGGAAGCAGGTTGAACCCCAGCAGAAGGAGTGGCTGATTTAACCGGAATGTGGGAGCTGGACACACCAAATAGGTTCTTTAAAAATTTTAATGATTATTGAAGCATCAGTGCACCCCGTTTGCATTCTGTCTCTCACTGTGGCTGATCAATAGGGTAATTTTTGTCTTGATTCCTCAAGCAAGAGTGTCTAACCCTTTAGACATTTTATTACATGTAACATTCTTATGAGTCTGTAAAATGGGGGATAGCAATCCTGAGTTTTGTAAAGAGCTTTGTAAAAGTACCTTTAGAGATGAAAAGCTCCATATAAAATCAGGTATGGTTGTTTTATTCTGAATTTCTAAAGCTTTTCTGCATTACATTAAGATCGTGGTTTCTCTGTCCTCTGACACTGAGTGACAATGGTTTAATGCTGTACTGGGCAAAATGGGATGAAAAAAGACTTTCAAAAGGTTGTTGTTTTGTGGAGTGCCCTGTTATTTGCTGTTTTGTGAGAGCTGGAAATAGGAACAGGAGATTTTCTTTTTATTATTTCATATAACTCTTCTCTCTTATGCATCAACTCTCTCTAATCTAAACACTCCTCTAACATTTCATATCTTTTATTTTTATAGACTCTTTTCAAGTTCATGATCATTTTTTTCCCCGTCCTTTTCTGTCCTCTTCTTTTTCTTCTCTACCTCTTTTTTCTAATGGGATGTCCAGAATCCAAGGTGACATTGTGCTTTCAATTTATACAATGACATTTTAGTATTTTAAATGTTTTTCTCTTTTCCTTTCTTAACACACTCAAACTGCTTGTTTAGGGTTTCCTGACCCACACTATGCATTGAGCAGGTGCCTTCACTGAGTGTCCACAACAATGTGATGCAAGTGTTGGGTGGTTAGTTAATTTCGAGCCCGTCAGTGAGTGCAGGCAGGATAAATTGCATCTTCCAATATGTGTAACCTTGCAGCCATCTATGTGAGGGTGGTCTGCCAGTCTGTTCATTGTTCACCTGTCTTTGGTAGGGACTTGGCAGGGCTTGTTTTTTTATAGTGATGAGTAATTTCTGTTGCATCTCATGGAATTTTTGTCACTGCACCGTTGTCTCCTTTGCCAGATCACTAGCAGTGAAATTAAACCTTGGTGTAAGAATGGGTGCAATGGGACACTGTTGTTAGTTTTTGACAATTTTGACATTTTATACTCGAGAACCCCTTCTGCCTGCTGGGTGCTACCTGTACCTGTTTCCCTTTTCATCACATTTCTCACTCAGTGTTTCCAGTGCTAGTTCAGCCTCACTGGAAGTAACAACATTGCAGGTGCTAATGTAGACAAGGCTACTGCAGTATCGTGTCATCCAAAGAGCTCAGAGCAGATTGAAATGGAACTGTGCTAAAAACACTACTAAATGTTGCAGCCTTGTCCTAAGTAGAGAGTTTTCTTTTCACTCTTTGTGAGGGAATTTATTGAAAGGCACTTGAAATCCCAATAAATACCTCCCTTTTCTCTTCTATTGACCATTGCATTAACATGCTCAGAGTATTCTAGTGCACTAGTGAAGAATGATTTTTTTTTCTCTCAAAATTCCTGTTGACTTTTTTCAGTTGTACCACATTTAGCTAGGTGATTTTTAGTACTCTCTATAATTATTGTCTCAACTAATTCAGTTGATACAGAATGAAAGCTTGCAAGACTATAATTTCCCAGATTACTCTGGATTTTTCTTAAAAATGGAGAAACATTTGTTCCCCTGCAGTCCTCTGGAAGCTAATGGTTTTAATGTGTGATCTCCCTTTTATTATCATTATTAGCATCTCAGCTACTTTTTAAATTAATCTGTAATTTTTATATGATTGAAGATTTTCTGGAGACACTTTCTTGAAATACTGTCTTGGAGAGTGCATCTCCATTGTAAGCAGTGATGGGCAGGCTTCTCCTCAGCATCCTGCCCCATGCAGGGAATTGCCTGTGGCAGGAGAAGATGCCTCCTTTTCTTTGGTCAGGATGGGAGTAGGTGGGATGCAGGCAGACACCATGTGTTGTGGAGCTGTTCCTGCTCACCTGTACAAGAGTGCTCTCCAGTATGGAAATGAGAGGAGTCGCAGCCTTTCTAGCCCTGTCCTCTGGGCAGAACCCAGCCTGATGTCCTGTGTGAGATATCTGTTCACAGTGTTCCTGGGGACAGTACTCATCACCAGGAATTTCTGCTGACTTTTTTGTTATGTCTTTCATTCATTGCATTTCAGATTTTCTCTCTGCATTCCTAATCCTCATTTCACATTTTGCCACCTATAAGTATGTCCTTCAGGGTTGGAATGATTTTTCTGAAGGATTTTTCATATGAGGAGTGGCTTCCACCACTTACCTTACTGTCTTTAGTGGCCTTTCGAAGCCCTTTTATCACCAAGTCTGTCACCAGATACCAGATAAAGTTTTCATCAGTATAGTTTAAGTTTGGTATTTAATTTATGATAAATGAATTCCTGTATTTTTAAGACCAGATTAGCATCTGCCAATTTGTGACACCTTGCACATCTGATTCTCTGAAGAGCTGTTCTTTGCCAAGGTTGCTGTGAGTAAAGGCTCCTTCAAAAAACATTAAAATTATTTGAGAAGCTAGGCCTGTACATCAAGGATAAATTAAAAAATGTCCATTTGCAGCTCTGCTTACTGGGTATGTGCTTCATCCCGCAGATACCTCCTCTCCATACCTGATAGTTATTACTTCCATTATGACCCATATGGAACAATTTTAATAATTAGTGATAATCCAAATCTACCCAGAGTTTAGGTAAACCACATGGGTCTGATAGCTGTGCTGTGGGCCAATGGAGAATTTGTCCTGCTGATATTCAAGGAAGGGGTTTGAGGCAGAAGAGAGATGCCTGTGCAGACTGAAGAAGGAACCATATGCACACTCAGACAGCATTTGTGATCTGAAGTGGTTCCTGAGGGAGGCTTATTCTTGGTAATCTTTGGTATATGAAATACTTTCTTTCTTTGCAGTGTGCTCCTAGGCATGATGCATACAAGTATCTCCCTGTCTAATTAGCTGTTGTTCCCAGCTCTTTCCCTGATAAGAAGAATCTTTCAGGTATTGCTTGTGCAACAAAGAGCAGTATCTTACGAGATTTTTCAGAGAAAAGCTCTGAGCCATTCCAGGGTTTTCTATCTACCCTGCAGTTTCTTCAAGGTAGGGTAGAAAATGTGGGTCAACAGCATTGGACACAGTAGCAGGAATGTGGCACTCTTTGCCTATGATTAGGAGAAGGTCATGTATCAGAGAAACAAGTGCTACATCTGGACCATCACCTAGCTTGGGGAGATCCAGGCAATTAATAGATAGCGTTATGGACATTTTTCTGCTAAAAATCGTGACCTAGTTGATAAGGAAAGAGACTTTGGAAGCTGCATTCACAGTTCTGCTTCATTCACACTGTACTTCTGCCTCTAATGCGGACTGGAGTTGTGTAAAATGTAGGACTACAGATAGATTTCCTTCTTCTGAAACAAGTTGTCTGGTCATCTTCTGTCTCTCTAGCAGGGACAGGACCTGACATTTGCTGTTCCAGCCAGCCAGCCATGGCAGCTGTCTCTTAGGAGTTTTAGCCAAGCCAAATGTGGTGGAGGATGCTGTGCATGGGAGTTTTGTTCTGTTTTGTTCCTGGAGCCTCCTGTAAGGGTGCTCTCATCTCTCTTGGCCAGGACTGCTGTGTCCATGAGGCCAACTGGGTTCTCCATAGGGTGGATAAGTTTGAAAGGGCCAAAATTTCCTCTCTTCTTGTGCTAAATGAGAGAGGGGCTGTTTCTGCCTCCTTCTCAGCAGTGACCGACATGAAGGTACACCATGCATCCACGTGTGCCTACAGTGAGCTGCATTTTCAGCTACATGAGTTTTCCCTCCTGTTTTTTCCATCCCCCTTGGGGATGTGTGTGGGGCGGGTGGGTGCATTGGAGCCAGCACCTCTACCCCGAGCTGGCTGCCTGGCCTCACTCCCAGCACTGTGCTACAGCCACAGGGGTGCTGCTGCTCTGCCCTGAGCCATGCCGCAGCCTGGAGTCATTTGGTGGGCTCCTGCTGTGCCTGTGGGAGGTCACAGGGCCCTGTACTGGCCTGTGCTCAGTGCTGGGGTTTTTGGAGCACATCTGTAAGGAGCCTTGCCACTGTTTCCTGCCTGTGCCCTGGACTATGGTTGCCTGACGCCTCGGGGATGGCCGGCCACTGCTCCCCTTTCCCTTTGATGCTGGCAGGGGGTTTCCTCCGTGGCTGGAGGCAGTGGGCAGTGGGCGATTATCAGAGCTGCATAAAAGCTGTTTCCCTGTAATGGGCTGCACTCCTGGTGCTGTGACAAACTACCCAGCTTCTCTGTCTCTCTCCCTCCCACTGCCTTTCTCTTTCATCCCATTACTCCCTCACTGCTTTTCTTGCTTTCTCATCCTCTTTCACAGCTTCCTTTCCTTGTCCCCTTTTGGCCTGGGTTTGCCCGTGCCGCACACAGGGAAGGAGAGCAGAGAAACAGCCGGGGCAGAGGCTTGCTTGTTGCAGCAGGAGCTTTACAGCTGGTGTGTAAAATGCAGCACAATAATGTGGGAGACTTCAGGCATATTCGTGGATGCTATTTTTTGCCTATGTATTTGCAAGTGCCTTTGATCAGGCAGGATGCTGGGGGACACTCACTCTCCTGGCGTGCGTTGAGCTTGCCCATGCACACCCACCTAGGAGAGCGTGTGTGCATGTGTGCTTCAGGCTGTCAGGTCTCACGTGCTGAGGGTGAGACTTGCACATTAGGCTTTCTCCTCACACTCCCTTAGGCCTGCGTTTCGTGCATTTGAGCTCAGCACTCAGTCTGTCCCCTGAGGCAGTCCCACATGCGAGACACTCGCCTTGTCCTGTGATGTGGCACGGCACTGCTTTGCACGGAGGGCAAAGATAGCCACTAAATGGGCTGGATGTGAGTGTGGGTGGGGTTCATGCATGTTTGTGGTGGTGTTGTTTCAGCCACATACTTCAACGCTTTTGGTGGAGTCCTTCAGCACAGGATCTTGGGCAGACATAGAATTTGACCTTCAATGATTTCTGACACAGGAGCCAGAGGAATTAGGAGCCTGCATGCAGATAAGTGTCAGGTATCAACAGGAGATGGGTGTGACATTATTTTTTGTCATTGATTTGCTTAGATTTTATTAATTTATCAGGCTAAACTTATCTGAAGTTTATTAAAGAATACAGAACATAGCTGTGTCCTTGGTAGGAGGCATTTTCTTACAAGGCAGAATAAATCATCACTGGAGGATATGGTGGCTGATCTGTTCTTGAGAGGCGGAATGAACCTCAGGAGCTGAAACCCAGACCAGCCAAGTGGGTGGTGATGGGTTTTGTCGTTTGGTGGCTGTATTTTGGCCAATGTGAGCAAAGCTGGCAAGTCTTCTAGTTCTTAGTTTCTGAAACCTCTGTCACTGCGAACTTTGTTGACAAAGTAACCAGTAAGACCAGGGCCTGGCTGTACTGGAGGGATGTAATTTCCCCTTCTGGTGTGTCAGAGTGATCTAAGAGCATGAAGGACTGCCCATGTACTGTCCTGGTCACTGCCAAATAGACATCTGTAGTTTTGATTTTTAACAGACTCTTATCCAAGTTCCTGGGAGTTTCTGGGATGGTATCAGTGGTTTTCTTTTCACCTTAATTCACCACACTCACACTAAGAGTCTGACATAATGGTTGTGGTCCTCGTTTTTGTCTTTGACAAGAGATTCCCAAACTGTGCATTGTAGTAGCGGATCACAGTGACAAACCAATGCTGCCCTATGGCTAGACATCTTATTCTGTGCAAGAATGTAGCCCTGGACAGAGCCAAAAACTAATGTGCTGTCACTGATCATGGTGCCTGTGCAAACAATTGTTGAAGCCCCTTATACTCTGAAGCATCTTGTCCTGATCTGGTTCAGCTCCTCTAAATCAAGCCAGAGTCCTAATACTTAGCTAACATGCTAGATGATGATGCTCCAAATCAAGAAAGGAAATCCGTGGTCTGTTTAAATACTGGACAAATAAAAGGTATGTATGTGGGCATGGGCATGTGCATGTAACAGACAGCAAAAGGGCTTCGCTGATGTTCCTGTCTCTCTGCAGGTGCACCTGCGCTCTGCTGAGCGCCTCCGGGAACTGTGCTGTGCCAACCGAGGCACTTTCATCAAGGTGGGACAGCACCTGGGAGCGCTTGACTACCTGCTGCCTGAGGAGTACACCCGCACCCTCAAGGTGCTGCACAGCCAGGCCCCACAGAGCACCAGGCAGGAGATTGAGCAAGTCATCCGCGAGGATCTGGGCAAAGAGGTAGGGGCAGCCATAGCCTGTGTTGGCTTCTCAGGCTTCAGCAAGCCCTGGGGAGCTAGAGGAAGGTAAACAGGAGCAAGGTGGTCCCTGGTGGTTCGCAGTTGCAAGACATACCAAGGGGAGATACCTCCCCCTTGCCTCTGGGATAATGCCATGCAAATGTTCCGTGTTCATTTATGGACATTATTGGCAAGCTTAGGAAAGGAGAAGATAACAGGATTAAGGGTGTGGGGGCTGCCAAGTTGAAATGGCAGGGCTCAGCAGAGGTTATACCAAGACTAACAAGGTTGCTGGAGGTCAGGATGGACGGCTGTCTGCCATGCTGAGGAATAGGAGCAGGAGATATTGATGTTCAGGACAAAGACATACTAGCAGGTCTCTGTGAGGGATGACTGCTCTCCCCTGGCTGTACTAGACCAATTCCAGCTAGCTCTGACAGCCTTTTACTTTCTTGAGCCCCTAATTAACCCCCAAAGAAAATAATAGCATAAATCAGTTTTGGTGTTTGCAGTTGGGTAATACAGTAGCCCAGGAGTCTGTGTCACCAATTAACCCTCAGCAGCCCACAGCACTGAGAACAGAGGTGGGTGCCTGTGTTCGTTAAATATAAGGGAAGTAACCACAGTATTCAGAGAGGGCATTCTGCTACTTTGCCTCTTGCTCCTTAGAAGAAGAGGTCCCCTCACACTCCAGCCCACGTTGAGGAGAGGAGTTTCAAGGATCACAGCTGACATGGTGAGAGGGAGGCAAGAGGCAACAGTGTGCAAAGGCAATGGAAGAAGAAGTGGGTATGAGGGAGAGGAAGACAGGAGGCTGAAGGGTGGAAGCAGTGTGGATGTGTGTTTTGGGGTGTTCTGGGATGCACGACTGTGTGGTGGTAACACGAGGGGGTAAGTGAAATATTTGCACCTAGTGAGTATATTATGGGCGGATTTGGATGGGGTGGGTTTGCCTGTGTAGTTTTAGCACTTAGGTATTGTCTAGTCAGGAATGACAACTAATACTAATATCAGGGTTAATGTCAGCCCCTAACCTGCAAGATGCTCCCTCTCTCAGTGCTGCATCCTTGTAGCATGGCTGGTACCAGCTGTGTTTCATAGCTCAGGGAACAGATCGAGCAGGACTGGCTGGCTGCTCCCTGCAGACCCCTGCTGCCCCATAGGCCTCCATCTGGCAGTCTCCCATCCACAGAAGCTGTGGAGACCCACCCTGAGGTTAGCCCCCATTCAGTGACCACAGCCCTGGCTCAGTTTGTGGGGCATCTCTCAGACTGAGCCAGGTGCTGGGTAGTGGGCACTCTTCTTTTCTTCGAAGTGTGTGTTCAGCTGCCACTGAGACACCCTGGTTTCTTTCAGCTTTTTGGGAGCCAGATGAGCCCTCCGTGCCTCATTGATTTCCAGTGAGGCAGCTTGAATTCAGTCTCCACAGCAGCCTTCCCTTTTAACATTCACTTCACCCACATGGGCAGTGCTAGGCAATATTTAATTTTAAAGAGACAGAGAGAGGGAAAAAAAAAAAAGGTAGAAATGGGAAGAAAGGGATAGAGAGGAAATGCTAATGAGAGAGTGATTATAAAAAAGAGAAATTAAGAGAATGACGTATAAAAATAAAGGAGCTGGTGAAACTGGGCAGTATTAAAAGCAGAGCCCATTTCCATTTGTTACATGGTACCAAATTGAGGTATTTAGAAGCAAAAAGGACTGGGGGAACCTAATGCACCAAAGTTGTCTTTGCTGGAACCCAGAGTAGTTAATAGGGTTACTTCAGGAAAAAATTTAATTCCATTGGAGCTACATCCCAAGTACATTTTAAATACTATGTATTTAACTGAAATACAGATGACAGAAGGGCAAGGTGGAGTGTGAGAGCAGAGCGGACTGCAAAGGGGGGTGTCCTGAAACTTTCCCCCTTGGGGCCAGCATCACACCTTGGAACTTACAAATTAATTCAAATAAAAGAGAAAGTGACAGTGAGGGAACCTTCCCAGAGGGCCTAGGCCTAACGGTGCTGCTCTCAAATTCAGTGATAAGACTTCCAGTTCCCCCATCAGGCAGAAGATTGGGCTTCTCGTATGAATCTTGAGTGTAGGCAAGAAGTAATTAAATACAGTTTGGATCAGTGCTGAACAAATGGGGGAAATTGCAACTGGAAATACAGAGATACTAGGGAGGAATGTGACAAGCTGACAAATTAGGCAAGAGCTTGCAAAAGGGCATGAAGATCAAAAAAAAGCCAATTTCGCTTATAGAAACATTATATCTTCAGTCAATTAGAAACAGTCTGCCTTCTGATGTGACCTACTGCTGAGAATCTTATCAGAGGCTTGGATGTTTGACAAATGGAGTGGTTTTGTGGGGAAACTGGCTTAAATGGAAAGCATGCCAATGGGACTGATCTTTGAGCAAAGGCAGAGGGCTTGTGAGGTGGGTTTTACAGCAGTTCAGCAGGGCTCTGTTGTCACCATGCAGACTTGCATGATGCCCTGCTGATGAGGGGGCTCCCATTCTAGGCCAGCATCATGGCTGGAGATTGGGAGCTGCAGCATGGAGCTCTGCTGCATGAGCTAATGAACTGATTTAAAGGCAAATGGCACGTGTGCTGATGTGACACAGAAGCAGTATCATATATGCTGACTAGTGGGTTGCCCTGTCAAACCCTATTTTAAGTCTAGGGTGAATCTGTGTACCTAACAGGGATCATTGGCATAAAAATAATCAGTAGTGAGCAGATGCTGGCTTTCTAATCTCAGCCAGAGTGGTTTGGCTAAGTGATGGTGGGAGGTGATCATTCTTTTGAGTGTTGTATGCAAGAGGGGGTGGTAGGGGTGGGGTTCTCTGGGCAACACAAGTCATAGCAGTGGGAGAGAGCTGCATGAAGAAATCTTTATGACTCCAGGACACACTCACCAGCAAGATCATACAGTAAAAGTCTTTTGGAGAGACAGTGGGGATACCACAGGTAGATCTTGTTCTGGATGGTTTCCTTGGATCAGTTGGGAAAAGTGTGCATTGAGAGATGAATGAAAGAGTCTCTCCTACCTCTATTCTCTTCTTCCCTTCTTGAACAAAGTTCTGAAAGTGAAAAGGTGTTGGGTGTGGAAAATGAATGTGGAATGATTATGTTCCCTACCCCACAATTGTCATTTTCTCTGCAGGGCTATTAATGAGTCAGAGAAAGATAGCTGGTTCAGCAAGCTCTCTGACTCAAAAAGGTGCATGCAAAGCAGAGCCAGGCAACTTCTGGTGAAATTTGAACATCAGATATTTAGGGAGAAAGACTGCTGAGAAGCTCTGGAAGATGAATCTTCTGGAGTGGCTGCACCTTAAAAGCATGAAATTGTTGTACTTAGAAACTAGAAATGATGGAAGAAGTGTTTTGCTAGCACTGGGATTAGGGGCATTTCTTCCCTCTGGCAGGTCTATTGGAAGAGACTGCCTTGTGACCATGGGGTATAGGAATACTGGGGAGGTGATGCCAGTTGGTTTCCAGAGCAGAGGTGCAGAACCCAGGGTATCTCTGAGTTTGGTCAACCCAGTTCCATCTGACAGCACTTTGGTGTCTGTCAGAAAAGCTTCTTGTAGGTCTTTCTGTGTGTGATTTACATGGACAGGGTGCTCAGAGGAGCTTATCACTCATTGCTAAAACTGATCAGATTTGTGAAACTCTCCCCTTTCAAAAGTACCATCTGCTTCTTTCTGCTCTAATCAAGGCCACTTCAGAGCATCCCTCCCCATAGGACTGAGTGGCTGCAGAATGACTTGGCAGCTCTTCCAAATATCCTTGCTATCTTTCTGTTGTCTGGCTCTGGTACTGTTCAGTGCAGTCCCTAATATGGCTCTGTGGGTCTTACTTCTCTGCCGGTGTGCAATGATAATGACTGTGACATCTCCTGACTTCACTGTGTGCTCCTGTCTGTGCCAACACACCCTTTTACCTCTTTCTAGTCCTAAAATACCTAGTGGTTTGCAGTCACCCATCTGATCTGCACATCTCAGGATGCCATGGCATAACTCTATCCACTCAGCACCACTGTAATCCCTCTCCTGTGTACAGTAAGATCACTTTCCAGAGTCCAAGTCACTTTCCTTTTTGTTTGAAACATCCGCTTCCAACCCATCCTCACCCACTGGCATTTTGTAATCAACTTTCTGACCTTTTCCCCAAGATTCCTCATTCTCCCCCTTGGTGTGTTTGTGTACTCGATACTCTACCCAGGCTTTTACTCATGTTGGAGGTAATTTTTCTTGGTGGGAGATATTCCCTCCCCACCCATCTCTCACCACTCTCCCTTCAGAAATACCCCAGTTCCTTCACCTGTGCTCATTTCTGACAGGTTCCCATCAGGCTGGTCCTCTAGTCCCTGCTCCTACATCTGGTCTGAGGTTGCGTGCTTGGGAGTTAGGGCAAGGATAAAGTTAGCATCCCCATGAGGCCAGCATGGTCTCAGGTAGGGTCTTTCCTATGCTGGGGGGCACCTGTGCTGTGTGGTTGCCCAGGTGCTATGTGTCCAGCTGTGTTGTTGTCTGGGGGGCAAGGGGCTGGTGTAGGACACAGGGCTGACCTGTCTGTCCTGGGAGTGAGGGTCTCTTCTTCCTCCTTGTCCCTTTACTTATCCTCACACCTCTGGCCTCTTGCTAACAGTTGTTGAAGCTGTCACAGAGAGGAGTGGAAACTGCTGAAGCTGAGCAGTCTCAGATGCTATTAAGTGAGGGATCCCAGGAAATCCTGACCAGCTCTCTGCTTGGACCCCAGGTATCCATATCTGCATACACACTTACACCACTGCTGGTGAGTTTGCTGTGCTTCAGGAAAGTAAAACAGGCTCCACAGGGAGAACACACCAGTGGCTGAATGTGTTGCTTCCCATGCTTGCTTTGTTCAAATCTGGGAGAAAGGTCTGGGGAGAGCCCAGAGGTCAACGCTTGTCTCTGCTGAAGCCAAATTGTATAAAGGGCTTAAATTGATGGAAAGCCAGTCATTTGGAAGGATGTCAGTCCAGCTCTGCTTTGTGGGAGTGCAGGTAATGGGAAGTAGTTTCTAATTGCTTGATTAGCCAGCACCTCCAAGGAAACCATCCTTTTCATCCAGTTAATTGCAGCTTTTACCTGTTGTTCAAGGACTATTTTGCCATTTGCAAGAAGCCTCCTGCAGCCATACAATAATGGAGCTTGCTGATTGAGCAGGGCAGGATATGTCAGTGAGTTGACTGATTTGCAAGCAAAACACATGTGGTAGAGGAACCTCCTGTGCTGTAGTTTGTGAAGCAGGATGCATTTTTACAGGTAGTGATGCTTGGGGGACCCAGCCTTCTGTTAAAGGGCTTTGCTCTCCTTGGATTCCTACCCTTTTACCTGGCATGGCACCAATGCTGTGGATTAAGATACAGATACTCCTCTTCTGAGAAATCATTGTCCCTGCAGCAAAACTCTGGCTAAGAAGGATGCTGCCATTTGTTCCTCTACCTTAAATTGCTCCCAAGGTTCCCAAAGTGTTTTCTAGGTTGGGTACACAAACTTTATTCTGTTGAAATGTACCCACATACACCTGGGAGCATGGTCACTGCAATGATGCGCAGCAATGCCACATGGCCATTTGACAGGGAGGGACAAAAATCGTATGCCCATGTGAACCTGCCATGGGAAGGATTTAGTATGAGACTGCAGCAAGGTGCTAATACCCACAGCAAGAGACTTCTCTGCCCTTGAACTGCTGGAGTCTGAGAAAAGACTCCTGTTTCTGTATGCGCTCTTGGTGCAGCATGGCAGTCTGTGCTGTGCCAGTGAAAGGGAGAAGGACGGACTGATTCCCTTCCTTCTGGAACTGTTGATTAGCATTTTAAGCTCTGGCAAGACATATGCTGACTTCTGATTTGCAGAATTATTGAAGCAGTGCTCAGCGCTGTGGGAGAACAGCTAGGCCTTCAATAGTCTATTGGGTATTACACTGCATGTCCTGCAGCATCCAAGTTGTTCCCAAGGGAATACGAGCCACTTTCTGTAGCTGGCTCCATATGTTGCCCTACAGAAGGTTCATTTACCCTGCTAGATTGGAAGGTCTTCAGGTCATGATGCTACAGATCCTGTTATGGCCCCAGGAAGCCTCTTCTCAGGCTAGCAGTGTTGTCTAACCCATCCAGGATACCAGGACATGTGCCTGCTTCCCCCAGTATTGCACAGCCCTGTAGTCGAGTGTTCTGCCTGAAAGCACTGATGTGTGGCATAGTCATGGTTGCTCTCATGGTTGCTTGGGGCTGTGGGACTGGTGCTGAATGGCTTCAGGTCTCCTTAGCTTGTGACTCTGGTTCTGTCCTTAAGCATTCTGCTCCAGCAATGTTGTGCTGGGGTTCTCTGTGAAGTTTGCCATTGTGTACATCACTAACAGACACGGGGAAACTAGATTTAGGTCAGCAAGAGCCTCTTCTGCCTGTTATGGGTGTTAGGTCCATCACAGGAAATCTCCTCTTCCTGCATGATTTTACACACCCTCCATTACCCCCCAGAGTGGTGGCTGGGCTGTGGTGGCCATTACTCTTGACACTGTGAGGGACTGGGAAGTGGGATGAGAGAATCTGGCCCTTCTCCCACCCCTCTGAGCCTCTCTCAGTAGGCCCATCAGGGCTTCCAAGCAGCCGTCAATAAAAAACACATTTGTATTAAAACTGTAATGAGGAATAAAAAAACTTCACATTTTTTTCAATAACTCGGGATATAAAAAAGAGATTTTTATCAATTATGAAAAGGATTTTGGTCATAAAAAGGTAATTTAAAGAGTCTGAGATGGATGGGGAATAGCATTAATGTCACCCAGAACAAATGGTCCCGCATTACTCAACTGAAAGGCAGGAGTGGCTGCCTGTGCCGGTCCCGCTGCTGCTGCAGCCTCTGCTGTGCTCTCCCTACTCTGTCTCTGGCACGAGGCCCCAGCCACTGGCAGATCTCACTGTTGCTGCCTCTACACTGAGCACTCGTGTGGGCAGTAGCTGCCCAGAACTGCTGCTCCACTGCCAAGGGCAGACACGGAAAGCAAACAGGGAGCTTCATGTGGTCGGGTGCTCCACCTTGCTTTCTTCCTTATGTCCCTAATCGCTCCATTTGCAAGCTCCAGTGTTACTGACTTGTGTCAGGCCAAGGACAACCTGGTGTCCTTATTGCCAGGGAAGCCTTGGAACAGGGCATTCCCTCCTTCAGTGGGTTTTATCTTTGCTCACAGCTCCTGGGAGAGGATCTGGCTGAGTCCTGCTCATGGCAGCCTCCTACTGGGTGCTCTAAGCCTCACTGCCAAGAGAGGGAAGGTTTTGGCTTCCTTCAAGTTAGTAAGATTTACAATACAGGAGGTTGCACGGTGGATTTTCTGGAAGATTTTTTGTAGGGCCTTCTGCAAGGAAGTAGAAGATTCCCAACAGGGAACGGCCTGGTAAGGAGTGGTTCTGATCTGCATGCTTAGTGACATTTTTCTACCTTAATTTACAAATTCTTTAGGTGCCTGGGGGTTAGTATGACATACCTGCATGGAATTTGTTGGCTCACAGTGTCTTGTGTGCAGATGGTAAACTCTCTTCAGTACGGTTTTTTCAGAGTTTTGATGACACCTGAACTATTGCTCTGATGCAAATGAATCTTGGCTGGCAATGCACACCACAGCTGTTTTGGACTGTGTTCAGTGTCCACATCCTGCGGAGGTGGTGGATGTGCTGCACAGCAGTGCCCTAGCCATCGGCAGAAACCACCTCTCAGCACATGGGTAACCCTTCAGTACCAAACAATCACTGGAAATTGCTCTCTGTAGCTGGGATTAATAGTCCTTAAGTGGCCTTCTTGCATGTGGAGACTTTCTTTTTTCAAACATGGTGTGTGTCTCGTTTACCCAGCAATCTCTGTGAATTTATGACACAGCAGGATCTGGGCAGGGGCAGAAGCACCGAGCTGTCGTGTGGAGGGACTGGCTTCTGCTTCAAAGCCTGCTGCTGATAACACTCAAATATTCTTACTTGATGCTCTGATCTAGACGCAGGCTGGGTTTAGTATGCCTGATTTTTCTCTGAGGGAGCAAGGAATCCTGTCATCTGCCTGCCCACTGATCTTTTAATATCCTACTTGATTCTGCCTGCTTACTATCTCCTCGTTTCTTTCATAATTTATGTCTGCCCAGTTACTTGGCTCTTGACCCATCAGAAACATGCAAACATGATGCAGTGAGTCTGATGACTTTTAGCAATAGGTTATTTGTAGATGAAACAAATGACATAAGATGAAATAAGGAGTTATAGGGCCTGACCTTGACGAATCTGCATTTTTCTAACACACAGAATAGACACATAGCATTTTTATGAATTTTTAAGATGTACAGTGATCTAATAAGCTCTGTTTTATGGCACTTCTGTGACCTGCTGAGAGACAACTCCTGATTCCATGGAAGGATGCTGAGCTATAGAAAGCACTTCAACCCCACCTGCAGGTTTTCCTTCCTATGATAAAGCTGCTATGGGTGTGAACATTGAAAATCCTCCTCATGGGAAGCCTCACACTCAACGTGCTTTTGTGTTTGGAGAATTGGAGCAAAAATTGGGATCTAAGGGGTCTCAAAGGTCTTTAGTGAGGTCATTAGTGAGCAAAGTATGTCCCTAGTAGGCAGGCAGGCCTGAGAGAGAGGAAGTTTTGTCATGTTCCCTTTGGAAATCAAGTTATGTTTGTGAACATTAAGTACATCTTGCACTTATTTTCTGTTATCTTTTCAGTGCTTTGCTTTTATGGGATGCATGGTTCAGAGCCAAACCTGTGAAGCTGACTGTGACAACTGAAGCAATAAACTCACATGACCTATTGCTTGTGCCAGGAGAGCTCAGCTGAAGCAAACCCATGAGTTTTTCCCTTACAAATCTCACATAACCACTCCATCGCAAATTGGCAAGTTCTTGGAAGAGGCTGTTTAGCACCAACCCTTCCAAATTTCAAATGATTAGTAGAAAATATGCATTAGTTGACTCATTTCAGATAATGAATGAAACTGAGGTGCTATCAGTTGTGAATGGAGAACAAAGCTAATTTTGCCAAACACCTTATTGGATGTAACTTGATTGGTTCAGGTTTATTAACTGTTATTCCCATTTATCAAGAAAGTCTAGAAGGAGGCTAGAGTAATTAAAATTACCAGGGCTTGTTAAGAGGAGTTTTATACTGAAGAAGTGTCTTCATGTAATTTTTGCTGCCTTGTCCTTTGTTGAACTGCTAGTGTCTTTGCCCTGGCTGCCAACCTGTAAGCCCACGTCTCCTGTCCCAAGCTGTCTTTTGTGCTTTGAATTGTAACCTAACCTCTTCCTCTTCTTTATTTTTTTTTTCCTTTTTGTTTGAAAGAGATGTAAGGCTGGTTCTTAATAGGATATCCTGTCAAAGGCCTTTGCTAATCCCTTGCAATTATCAGGACCAGCTCAGGATTTACAGGTTGGCTGCTCCAAGCTAAACTTTTGAGACACTGAGTGGTTCTCAGCGAGTGAACAGGGAGGAAAGGAAGTGTATGGACTGTACTTGTTCTGTGGGCCTGATCTCTCTGTTGACTACACAATCATAGCATGCTGATGACAATGTGTTGGGTTGAGCATCCCCAGTGACTTAGTGTCCAGTACCTATTGAAGGAGGAGGGGCAGCCTAACCTGGGCTACACTCTCCTGACTCTGCTCTCCATATGGCATGTCTGGAGTGGATTTCAGTCCTTGGCCCTTCTTTGGTGAGGTGGCTCCCTGGGTTATGATGAGGTGTTTTTTGATATGGGTGCCCCTGCTTACTTTAGACAGAATCTACCAAACTGCTTTACCTCGTCCACAGGAGCCCAATTATTTTGAACCATAGGAAGCAGAGCTAGATACCAATCAGTGTTTAGAGGCTTACTATCCTGTTCCTATTCAAGAAGCTGACTGTGTTGCACCATCTGTTTTTGAGTTGCATCAGCCCTAGGGAGGAACGTAGAGCAATTTGATTCTGGCTTTAGAGTAGTGGGTTGCTGGATTGCTTAGAAATGCATGTGAATTAATCAGAATTACCCCCCTACCTTTGTTTCCTTAGCCCACTTTTCTCCTTGTAACAACCTCTAGTGCTACATCCTGGGGGTGCCGGAGGAGAACTTACATTCAAGGTGGAAGACAAACGAGTTGTTTCCCACTGCACAGTGGACTGGCAGCCCTTCCCTTTGCAATGCTTGTCACCCTGCAGTGGCAGCAAGCAATGCTAGGCCTGTAAGTGTAGTTGATTTATGTTAACTGTTGAAACGATAATGTTTAATCTGTAAAGTGCTAATCTATTTTTTATGTTGATTATGAATAGGCCAGCTGTGCCTACTTTCCTATTCATAGAGTTTAGTGAACAAGCCCATTTCACAGGCTGGGTTTGGAGGGTGATTTACATGAGAGCAGACACTGCTGTAAGGAGAGTAAATCAACTGAGTTACACCACTGAACCAGGGACCTGGCAGCCCAACACGAAGATCTGAGGTCAAGGGAGAAAACATAGGAGGAAGAGGAGGGAGACACAGATAATAAATAAACTGTAGAAAGAGCAGATGGATCAGAGCAGAGACAAGAAAAGCAGGGGGAATATGGGCAGGAAAAGAAAGGAGAGGTTCATATTCAGAGGAGAGATTGACAAGAAGGAAGCAGGAAATGATGTGGCTGACTTAACATAGGACTTTCCTCTCTGGATCAGTGCAGAGAGCTCTGGGCTCCGGGATTTGTATGACTTATCATTAGGGGATGCACAGAACCCCTTTCCCAGCATGGTGCCAGTGATGCTGTTGACAGAGTCAGTTGTGGGTTCAATCTGCCATGCAGTTGTCTCTCTTGAAAGACTTCTGGATCTCTGTGCATTTTTTCTGGGGGTAGGCTGCGAAGGATACAAACTCCAGGGTCCCATCCAGATCTCTTTGTAAGTTATTCTACCTTGATCTCTCTTCAGTCCCTGCACCTTGTTCTTTGTGGTGTGGACTGCTGTTCAGCTGTGCCTCTTGTGTTGACTGGCCTGCCAGGTGTGCCCAGTGTTTGAGTATCCCATTGAGGCACAGTCAACACCGGTAACTGGCTTATGAACTTCACATCTTCAGCAGGGCTTTACTGCCTTTTCAGCATCTTTCTTCTAATGTAGTGACCTTATTATATCACAGAATCACAGA
>VZRW01002690.1:0-17075 GCA_013398125.1 Aegotheles bennettii
TCAGGGGACGGAACCGTATATTTTTTTTCTTCAGACTTAGTCCGAGTTATGTGTGCTCGCCGATATTTATGGGTGGAGAAATATTTCTAGAAAGGGAAAAAAAAGAGGCGGTTGAAGTTGTCAGTTTATGAACAAATGCAGGGGGTTGGGAAGGACCTCAGGGTTGTGCTGACTCATCCCCTCTCTTGTGATGCCTTGGAAAAAAAGTGTGTCAGACAGTGGTGGTTGAGCAAACCCCGTCTCTGGGACACGCAGTGCTGGTGGTATCGCAAGGGCAGTGCTCTGCAATGCTGGGTTTTCTCCCACTTCCTCCTGATGACAAGTCGTTGTGTAATTTTTCGATGTTACAGCCCTGAAAAGTTTCCATTAAGGGTTTTGTTTGGTTTTTTTTTTAAGAGCTCTTAGCATTGATACAGCTGTTTATATGCATGCTCTCTCTCTATAGCAACTAAAAGTTAAATAATATCCTTACTGGCTCAAAGTTTCTGGTATAAATGTATTTACAATGAATGCAGCACTGAGAGTGAATGGTAAAGCAGCATCAATGTCCTAAACAATTAGAAATAAAAAACAGTGACAGATGTTGTAATATTTGTGCAATCACTGGAATGCACAGGAAAAAAATTATATGGTCTACTGTCAGTGCTATTTTAAACAATTTTCTAATACATAAAATGTTGAGAAACAGTGTTCTTTTATTCACCAGCTGTTTGGAAATAAACCAAGCAAGATATTTTGTCTTAATGTCTGTTGCAATGTACTGCATCTGTTAAGCAAGCAGAGTGTCTGAGTTTTGTATATATTGATATGTATAAGAATAATTTATAGTTATTCTCTGCAATATGTTGATGAAGTTAAGTGGTATCACTGGTAAAGCTGGTCCTGTTTTCCCTGTCACACTCTGAATGAACTTCTTTATCCTGATCAAGAGCAGTAGGTGAAGAGACATGTCTGAGCAAATCCTTTTGGCAGTGTCAATGATGTGTACTACCTAGCTATGTGCTGTCATGCTTTCGGTCTAGAGCTAGTCACTTAGTTCCAGAAGTAGCTATTTTTCTTTTTTCTCTCCAGATTATAGATTGAGTCAAACAGGTGTTATAAAAAAGCCGTAGTTAGATATTCTTTCGGGTTGTTTAGCAAACATACTGATCCTTGTCAGAGAGAATATTTGTTGAATTATTAATTCCATACTAATTCCACCTAATATTTTATAACCAGATTTTAAATTAATAAATACTGCATACTGAAAGGTTTACTTTTTCAACTTTCATATAGTGCTTTGTCTGGGCAAACTGACAGATTTTTTTACATCTGACACATCTTCCTAATGTGTCTTGTTTTTTTGGTAACATCACCAGTTATGTTCTTCCAAAAGGTGTGTTGGAATTGTGAATACCTTATGTAAATTAACTCTTCTGTCTGATGCTCTGCCCATCTTTTTCATATATAACTTGCTCTCTATTACTCTTAATGAGATCAGGCTGTATCTACATCAGCAAGAATGTGGTGCGATGGGAGTAGATTTGTAAAGGAAAGATTGCATGCTGAGGACCTTGAGTTCATTTTATATATGCTTTAAGAGGCATTTCTTTGCACCAGCACTAGTTTGGTCCCTTGGAAGGCAGCTGCATTAGCAATTGTAGTGTGTCAGGTGTGCTCTGAAAGCATAGCTTTCCAGTTCAGTTTAGTTTGAAAGGAATCTGGTTTGCCTGCTCCAAGACCAATCTGGGATGCAAACCAAAGTGTGAGAAATGTAGGTGATCAGACTGATATGCTGATGTAGATCACTCACTCCTCTCTACCTCCTTTTGTGCCTTTTCCACTGGACCTTTATTTTGGGCTTCATTGCTTTATTTTGGGCTTCATTGCTTCATTCGTTCTTTCATTGCAAGCCCCAGTACTCAATCTGTACCCCTTCTAATGTCTTAGAGCTTAGTTTGTAAATTCCTGTTTTAACTGGAAATAGTCATCACCTTTGTTATAGTAGTGGAACAGATACTGTTATGTATTGCTGATATGCCCCTTATAGTAGAAAAATGTTTTTTTGAGTTCTAAAGTTGACAATCATAAACATTATAAAATAGGTAACTTTATACATTTTTTTCTTCTCCCTTTTTATCTCTTATTTCCACCGCTGTATCTCCTGGTTTAGTGTGTTAAATGTATGCTATTAAAACACATTCACCACTAGTGTATAAACATTTTCTAATATGTTCATGCTCATGGTTATGTTTGTTCTTAAATGTAAGGCTATTTTTCTTAAGAGGATCCTTGAAGGAGCTTTGTTTTTGCCACAGCGTATTGCCTAGTATAGGCTCTGAGATATAAATGATTGAGACAATTTTTTCTAAAACAACTGTGGTCTCTGTGAATCACCGTGTTAGGATTTTACTTCTAAGTAAGAAAAATAAACAGAGGATTAGTGCTATTTATTAATACATCGGCAATAAACATATCTGTAGAAAATTAGGTTGCAGATAACTATACCACTTCTGGTGTAATTTTTATTGATGAATACTGATAATAGTAGTTCAATTGCTTCATTATTTTCTTTATGGATAAAACTGCTAAAACATTTATTTTCAGTAATCTAGAAGTACTAGAAAAACTTCATTGGAAACTTGAAATAAATCTTTTAGTTTAAAAGATACTGTAAAGTGCTGAATAGAGACAGAAGATACCACAGTTCTTTGCTCTTTGAGTAAACTTTGAAGTTTTAAAGACATGAGTATTTTTAGACAGAGAAGCTGAAGCAGGATTTACAACAGAATTGTTGTGCATCTTGCCTGCAGAAAATTAATGAATATTCCACTTGTTTCATTGGCGTTGCTCTTCACATAAGCGAAGAATTATTCAAACAGTTTGATGAATTGCGTAAAATACATAGTTTGACATTTAATTTGGGGCATTGTCAGAAGCTTTGCATTGTGAATTACTCACTTTTTAAAAGGATTGGATTGTCTGTAATTTGTTATATCTTAAAGCAAATGAGTTACCTAGGGTTTTGTTTTTTGAAGGCTAATTATAGGTGCTTGTATGTGATCCATGTTTTTGTAAAATGCTGAGTCAGCTGCTACTTAAAAAATACTCATTTAGCTGTGTCAGCTTGGGTACTTGGAATTTTCACTTCCAGGAATCCTGACCAGTTTTCTGTTTAGTATTAATTTATCATGTACCTTGTCTTACTACAGCTTTTAAAATATTTACATCTTTCTTAAAAGATTCTGTTTTCTTCAGGACCAGATGTGAGAGAGAATAGTGAAACGGTAGCAGTTTTGAATGCACTAAGGGAACCTGTGTGGTTAGCACTGTGCATATTAAATGCTAATAACACTGTTGTGCAGTTTCTCCTGACAGTTATTGTAAATCACCACAGGGTTAAAACTGTCATGAGTCCTCAGGGCTATTTGGAAACCAGGGCTCTAGTAAGTATCAACCCCCCTGTGGCAGAAAAGAACTGAGCAGATAGTTCAGAAGGACACTTGGATGTGCTTGTTTGCATGTCTTTGTTGGTGGTTTATCCTGCTGAGAAGGAAAGGCTTTACAGCAGCTGATACTTAAGTCTTTATCAGAGAAACATGTTTTTTTCAAGGAAATGAGAGTTAAGGAGTACCTTAAATTTGATCCTGTTGACCACAAGGTTTCCTTGCCAAGTGAATATTCAGAATTGACAGGTGCTCTTCTTGTGAGAAAGTATGTAATGTAATGTCACTGTTTCAGGATAAAATCCTTCTCCAAGTAATTGTTAAATCAAGTACTATGGAATCAAATTCATCCTGTGGTTTGTAGTGTAATGTTTTAAATATCAGAAATGTTAAAAATATTCTAGCAGGGTTGAATTTTCCTAGTTTGTTGACTGTATGTTTGTTACTGTCTTAGAAATTCAAGAAATAAAGCAATGCATTTTGTTCAAATGGCCTAAATATTGGTACCTGAATTTTTATACTAATGTGGGTTAGCTGGGTTTTAGTTCTTTAGCGATGGTGACTCAAACAGTTGCGTGCACAGCCTAGATGAAGATACTTAAATGCAGAGAGTGGAATAAGAAGTGTAGCTACTTGGCCAGCAGTTCAATCTTAATTAGCAATTGAAGTGAAACCAAAGTGGTGTCCATTAAAAATGTTGATTTAGATGAGTTGTGGTGTTATTGGGAAGGTCTCATGTAGTCTCTTTTATTACTTGTAGCATTGTCTCAGTAGTACCTAGAGGCTTTGTTTTGAGATGGCCATGATGTGGTTTCCAGTTGTGATAATTTTGAGTGCAAGGGAGACATTTGAAGGGTTGAGATTGAAAGTTACTGGAATCAGTTTGTTTGGCTTGTTTGTTCTGTCTCTTCAGTTCATTGTTCTTCAAGTATTCATCAATGCTTGGCAAAAAGTAGTGAAATAGGTAAAGTATTTCATGTGTCCTTGTGAAGCATAGCCTTTGGTACAAGTGATTTTCATTTCTGCCCAAGGGCATCCCCCTTCACTTACAGTGGAGTTTAATAGCTTTCCATATCTCTTGTCAAAACAATTTTCATTGGATTGTTTCTTTTGTTTGTTTTGGTGTATTGTTTGTTTGTTTTGTTTTTTATTTAAAAAGGGACACGATTTCTTATCTTTTGATTTAGTATATATATAACTTTCTACATGTCTTCCTTGAGGTTCATTTTATATTTTACATTTACGTAAACTGAAAGTTTTTGCAAATAGGTGAATACAAGTTGTCCTGTCTGAGATCTAGAACAGTTAATTGCTCATAAATTTATTGGTTTTGGTAGAGGAAGCTGCTTACAACACTAGGCTTAATTCCATATCAATACAAAACAAAGTGACTGCAAGGAATGATTATTAGGGACTCTTTTTTGTAGCATTCTCAGTAGGGAAGCACACTTATCCAGGTTGCTTATTTTTGTTCATGTTGCTTGTCTTGGCCAATAAGGTTTTTAAGTAGTATGTATTATGGTGGTGGCCCAGCAAAGTTTTATGACAAGTTTATCTTTTGGAGTAACCAGAATTGCCTCTTTTAGAGTCTGAAACTACTGAATTACCCTTTTACTGAAGTTGTGCTGAGCTGGATATTTCATTTTTGACTTTTGAGGATCTTGTGAACACTTACAAAGTGTTCTAGGAGTTTCATATTATTCACAACGATCTTCTACATGGATATGATTATTTTGATAATTGTTTTATGGAAGAATTTTTTCTATCACACACTTGCACTGAGTGCTCCGAACTTCAGTAGTATTTGCTAATGTGTTATTTGTAAAGTTTTCATAAGAACAATAAAAGACCAGGGATATGACGTGTATATAGTGAGATTTGGAAGGAAGTTTTTTTCTGTCTTTTTCTTCTCTTTGATGTTTTTGGTATGGTTCTATCTTTAGAGTCATTTATCTTTTGAACATAGAGTGGTCCATACTACACCACACTTGATTTTAGCCAAAAGCCTGAGAAGTGTTCCTTTGTGGTCAAAACTGAATTAAGTAAGTCCTAACTGCTAGTTTTTTCTTGTGCTTTCAGTGCTTTTGCAGAATTCGTATTAACATCTTGAACTTGTCATTGAAATTAAGGATAATATTTATTTTCTCCTGATGCAGCCTGTGTAATAACAGGATTCCTGAAGCTAGCCCTTTGTCCATTCTCTACATTTGTACATGAAGTCAGTTGTTATAATTTTGTTTTGCTCTTGCTAAAGTAAGAACATAAGAGTTTAAGTAAAGGAAACTCTTAAAACATTTTAATCAAGGGAAAATAGGAAGCTTATTTTAGGCTCATACTACAATAAATGAGGTGTCAGATTGTGATGAAATGTTATTGGAGGATTTTATGAGTTCTACGGAAATTAAATTATTTAATTGAGATCCTTGTTTTAGCCATCCTAAAAATAATAATTAAAAAATCATACAGTCTTTAGTAATTGTGTTGCTATTTGCAACAGTGGTATTTTTTTACACACTGTGGAGACTTACTCAGGGCAATTATTATGCAGAAAATGGTCTTTTACATTTGTAATATATGTCTTGATTCCTACATTTAGCTTTTGAGGTCTGGGAGAAGGAGGCAGCTGTGTATCTTAGTACCTTCATTGCATCTCACTATTGGCATGAGCCTCTGTGATAGCAAAGATGTCAAAATTTTATTTTCTTTATGAGGACTGGTACACAATTTACATGCATCAAACCATGATTCAGTATGTAAATTCTTTTTCAAGCTTTTCCACACTGGTGTCATTTTCCAGTCCTAATATTTCTTTGCAACAAGTTGCTAATGTTATCAGCAAAAGGCAAACTGTTAACATACTTTGCAAGTGTTAGTAACCTGCATAGTAACAGTATCCACTGAACTGAATATTCTTACAAAGAATTTTGTCTTATTTATTATTTTATTACATGAAAAAATAAGATGAAGGCATTCAAGTTTTCACAGCATTTCTGTTGCTGGAATTGGAGGATTTTTACTGAAGACAGACCAGAGGAGTGGCACAGGATCAAATATAAGCCATTTCTTTCAGCCTAGTTCAATCAACTGCCAAAAATTATGCTAAATTTAGTAAAGGTAGAGGCACTTGAAATTAAATCATTGCTCTGATTTTACTGCTGTTTCAGTCTCTTCATACTTTCATATACTATGTAACCCTGCCTGACTGTTTCTGAGCTTACTCCTGGAGAGCTTGATTGGAGTTTTATGAGTGGGTTTTTTCCACTTGTAAGCATCCCAGCTTACTAACAAAGTGTCCTACACGGTACTGCTATTCCGTGGTTCCTCTCCACTTTTTGTTTTGCATTAGCTGTTGGTATCCAACGTCAAAGTAGTCTTCTTTACTTTTAGAAGTCCTTCCAGTAGCAATTGGAAAGTTACCTCCTCCACTTGGAGATGATTCTCCTGCTCCCTTCCCCCCATTTGCAAACCACAGGAATAATAGGATTGTATTTAATTGTAGACTGCCTTCAGAGACCTCTCTGATTCCACAACCCACTTACCCAGTATGGTGCAAGGAGAGATTTAACATGTTCTGTTAGAGGAAACAGCTCAGTCTTGCAGCAGCTTTTTGAGGTGACAGCATGCCAAAAATGTGTCACCCTGCCAAGACTGTTCTGAATTGGTGCTTCATTAGACTCTAAACTTTTACCCAGATTTTCAATGTTTAGCAAAAATTTTATAAGATTGTGTCACCACAAGCTAAATGTTTTCCTTAAGTCAATTTTCCATGAAAACAGTTACTACTTGTCCTTACCAGTTTCTATGCTGACATTTTGTGCACATTTTGGATAGTGTTTCAAACCATGCTTCCTCTTGCATTTCCTTTAAATATTTCCATTTTCATTTTGTCTATGGCTGATGATCCACTGATTTTATCTGACAGTGTTACGGCTGCTGTCCTATTATGATTCATTTCGCTATGCTGAACTTCTTGCATATTTTTTTCAGGCCTGTTAATCTGAAACCAAGATAATCTTCAGGTTCTATTCATGTTAAGCAGCTGAAAACTGTGTTAGTTGTTATTAATATTTTCTCTCTGTACACCTTTAAGCTCTGGTAGAGAACTAATGTCATGTCCTCAAATAAATACTTTCTTCTTAATTCTTATTAAAGTATTATTTGAAACACATTGGGAGACCACCATTTATAAGATTTTTTAAAGACAATTATTTTTTCCATCACTGGTATCATCATGGTAATTTTTTTCTTGATGGATATATAACAGTGTGATAGCGAAGGCTTTTGACTGGCATGAATTAGTGTTTAAAGCCTCTGCTATAAAACTGAGCCTTTAAGAGTGATCTAAATGAGGAGGGGAGGAGAGATTTGTATATGCTAGGGATAAAGACACTTCCAGCAATAAGGAAGAGCTAAAAAATGTTGCAGACTGGAATAGGGAATGGTAGCAATCTTGTGTTCATTCCAGCTTCTTGAAAGGAAAGCGTGATAAAAGAGCCAGGGGAATAGAGGAGGAGCATTTACCTTAAGGAAAGTTTTTACTGGATATTGTGCCCATTACTTACCAGAGATTGCCAGTAAGACTGGAATTAATGTGGAACTAATTGATAGGAGGGTGCTTATGAGCTTGTGATGAAACTTGGAATGTTGTGTGGGATGCGATTGAAGTCTAACAAGCCTGTCCTAGTAAAAGTGTATGTTAACTGTATGAGATTGGCCTACTATAAGTGGAAAATCTATGAAAACGTTAAGTCATCATGAAATTTTATTTGATAGATACACTAAGAGCTATGAAGCCACTCCTGTTCCTAGTTACTGTTAGAGTAGCTCGAGTGCTATTGAAGGGTCAAGAGAGAAGTTCTGGTCTCTACATCACTTTCTGTTCTTTGAATTACAACAAACCGGAGATAAACACAGCATTACTTACACGATCTTGCATCTTCAGAAGACATCATAAATAATAATCTGAATTAATAGAATATGATTAAAATTGGGATTACTTTTTTTGTCAGAATGTTTTTTTGAAAGATGGCTTTCTTGAATATCTCTACGTATGTTTCAGGAAAAGATCTTCAGGAAAACATGAATATTGCCACCATTAATTTTAAAAAGTCATCCATATGGTTCTTTAATAGCAAAAATTCATCTCTAAATTCAGAAATACACAATGACCTTCTTCAGTTTGGTTGCTAATGAGATCCACTTAAGTCCTGGAGGGAAAAAGCAGCATGTAAAGAAATAATGTGACTCTCTTCTATTTGTGTAATATGTGGTTGTTTAATAGAGCTGCTGTACGTGCCTGACAGGGTGTGGCTTCTCCAAACAGGAAGGGCTACTGTCACAGGGGGTAGCTTGGAGGGGAAGTTTAGGAGTGAATGTCCTTCCTGCATGAGAGTAAAGCTGAAATAGTTTATGAGTCAGCACATTAGGATAGGAAGAAATAATTTCTGTATGCTTTTCCAGTATTAAATACATGTTAAGTAATTTGTGCCAGTATCACACTTGGATTCTGCTTGTTTTAGCCTGGCAAAAGTAAGATCACAGGTTCATGCTACACAGGGTAAAATTTGATTCTTTAGTTTTTTAAGATCAGTTTCATAACTAGACAGTTTACTATCTAATTAGAGTCTATCGAAGGATTCATCTATTTACTTTCATAAGCGATAAAGGAAGATGTCAGAAGTTCATATGTCAGAAGTACCTGCATGTATAAGAAATTACTGATGACAGTAATTTAGTAGTAATGGCTCTACAAATTAATATAAAAAAATGCAGGAGTTTTACCCTGAGTTAAGCAATAGGATTTTATTCAAAACTTTTAATTGAAGCCATCTGTTTATAAAAGAGAACCTTTAACACAAACAAAAGTCCTTAATTTGAGCTAGGAATTACTGTGAATGATTCTATGGCTTGTCTCAAGCAGGAATGGGGACTAAATGAACAATGGTCTTCTGCAATTTAAAAATAATTCAGTTTCTTTTAATGTAATAAACTAGTGAGCAGTGTTTTGTGCTTAAGTATTGTTTCATCTGACAGGATTAACATACAGGCATAGATTTCATGTGTATGTCTAAGGTTTGCCTGAAGTTGGTGGAGCTTTTAAAAGAGTATGTTTTTAAGTTAATAAAAAAGTAAAATCTTCCTGTTTCCAAACACTGGTAGAGTTAACAGGTGGCTTTATGTGGTGAATGTGGTAGGTCAGCCAATTGACAGGAATACAAGTCTTTGTATCTGTGATAAGTGTGTTGTTTTCTGAATAACTATAAAATGCTTATTCAATAAGTACAGTAAATTAATTTCATAAGTGTTTTTTATTGTTCAGCTGGAACTTAGAAACAAATATATGATTTAAATTATTGTTTTTCAGGTATTAATTCTTAAAATAGGTACTTGTTTTCAAGAAGTACTATGGACGACATGAAAAAAGCTGGTAACAGCTCTTGCAATGATGGAGTTCTACTTAGAATGGGCCTCAATGATAACAAAGCTGGAATGCAAGGGTTGGATAAAGAGAAAATCAATAAAATCATCATGGAAGCTACCAAGGTTAGTTTGCTTACACTTTTTCTGGTGCTGTATCTGTTGTCTGATATCATAAGGCCCTCTTTGTCCCCCAGATTTTATCCCTTACATGTGTAAATGGAGGGCAGCTTCTAAGAAGAAATGCATTTGTGGGAAGGAAAGAGAGACATGAAGCAACACAACTCAGTTCATCCTTATGTGCTCCCTTTTTGCCTGAAGCAGAAGTATCACAGCATTTTCCAGCAGTAATTGTTAAGGTGTCAGCTTCCTTAGGCCTCTGGTTTTCCCCTTTTCCATTCTTTTTTCCCGCCCCGTCATTAATCAGCCAAGCAGATCTACCTGTATCAGTTACATTCCTGTAACTGTTGAATTTGATGTAATCAGATTTGTCTAGTACTTTCAGTAGAATTTCTTTGTGTTTACTGCCTGTCTCCTTGACTGTCTTCTCAGTGTTCAAGAGAGGTAGCTAGTAGTGTGCAACTTTATACCAAAGATACACAGAGGACCCCACAAATCTACAAAGCACACGGTGTTTCAAAAAGACGGACCCAATTTCAATTGAAGGTCCATTTCAAATATGTCAATCTTCTTGAAACACACTGTGTTAGTTCTCTTACTTGTTCTTGAAGAGTCTTCCCACAGAACTATATGGGGATAACAGTTTATTTGAGCAACTCTGGGTTTTTTTACGTTTCCTTGCAGAAATGCGTATTTCATTTGGTATCACCATGGCCTCAGTTATGTGCTCATGGAATATCATGATATTTTGCTCATGAATTCTGTGTTGACTACTATTGCTTCATGGTAAACTGCAGGGGTGGGGCAGGGAGAAGCGGAAAACTTACTACAAACAGCTCTTATTTGGCAAACTTTTTTTTTTGCTTGCATTTCCACTTTGATCATACTTTATGTGCTATCAAGGCCCTTACTGATTAGATGTTCTACTTACACTGTTCATTCTTTCCTGAAAACTTTGCTTTTTTAGACACTTAATAATAGTATTTGGATAAATTATTGCATCAGAACAGTTACTGTTTCATTTCCTGGTATGAAATAGAATGAAATGTAAAATTTAGTTTCAAAACTGATATGCAGGTATCTATGTATTAGAATATATTTCTGTCAAAAAAGCAAAAGAATATAAATACCAGATATAGCTCAAAAAATCTGAAAGGAAGCATTGATTCTTTTTCTTAAGCTTTTCTTTAGTCTTCAAAATTACCCCTACAAACACTGTTGTATTACACAATTGTATTACAACAAAATTTTATAGCATTTAAACTATGAAATACTGCAAGAAATGTAAAAAACCCCACAGCTTAATAACAGTCTTAAGTATCAGGTTGCTCTCCACACCAACATTTTGATACTTAGGTCTTTCAGTGAATCTCAACAAGTCTTGTTAGATTGCAGAGGGGAGGAAAGATTAAATGCGTTTCCAATGCTGAAAGAAGACACACCCTAATCTCTTCCACAGTTAGAGATTTCTTCTAAGCAATGAGACATGACACATTACAGTCTTGCCATCCATACTTTTTATTATTATTATAAAAGTGGATATTTTTGCTTTATATAAATTCCTGATTCTTATTTGACAATAGCTGAATTCTTGGCATCAGTGAGAGTTTGGTAGTGAGAAGCTTTGAGCTTAAAATTTGTCCACTTCTTTATCAAGTGATTCAACAAAAAGACATTACTTCTTCCTGCAAGAGTTATTCCTCTTGTAAGCTGAGCAGATGTTGCAAGAAAAATATTTTATTTCCTGGATTTAGTTTTCCTCTTTTCTGTTTCATTGTATGCCCTACTTTCTTTGTTACGAGTCAGGAAGGAAAGTCACATTATACATTTTCTATGAGATTGTTGTCTTTTTATGTTTTAATTATGTCTCTTTTTATTAATTCTTTTTTTTTTGAAGGGGCAATTACATATTTGAGAGCAAGAGGACTTTTTAAAACCCATTTGCTTTTCATCATCCTCGTCCAAATAGCTTCTAATCTGCATTGTTCTTCAAGATAAAATGGGCAATGGAATAGTCAACATTATAAATGGATTTTACTTTCACAGTGTCATTATTTAGTTCCATGTAGATTAAATGCTTAAATCAATTTTTTTTAGAGTTTTATACTCCTTGAGGTATTGCAAAGAGTAGTCTGACTTTTGTCTACTGTATTGGATTTTTGTTGTGAAGTGTTTTGAATGAGTAAACTTAGTAAGTTCTCTAAATAGTCCCCTGCACTGATCTGGGTGTAGGGATCTGAAAAGCAGAAGTATATTTGTGTCATTTGAAGAGAGAGATGTAAAGCACCACTAGTCTCTTTTATGTATCATTTATATGAAAATCCAAAGTATGCCTTAGAAACCATTGCGGTGTTTTACATTTTCTGTATTTAAAGATCAAATGTGGTTGTTTATGGGGAAAGACAAATAAAAACCTTAGTGTTTTTGTGATTTTCTTCTAGGGTTCTAGATTTTATGAAAATGAACTTAAAAAAGATCAACAAGTTAACCAAAGAATTGAAAAAATGATGCAGCTAAAAGACAAAATTACAACACAACAACTCTTGAAAGCACAGCTGCAGGTACTAATCTTGTAAAGACTTTTTGGAGTAAATGGAGTAAACATTTCAGTGTGTTAGAGTTTATTGTGTAAAGTTCTGGTGATAAAGCACAATGTTAACTACCATTTTTCTGTCAGTCATGCAAGTAAAAGTGCACAATGTTTTGATGATGTAATCTTAATAAAAACTTGCTGGAAGAACAGATTGTAGAATCATGCTGAAATGTTCTCTAAATGACTAAAATGAAGCAAAGTAATTCTTATTCTTCTAAATCTGATCAGGTTAAAGGGGTGACATTATGGTTTAAGTAAAAGTTTCGTTAAATAGTAAGTATCAAATCAGCCATAAGTTTACTTTCTGTTTTTATAATATATGTGTATTATTGTTTAATGGCCTGCAATGGGATGAAGGGGATCACAGTTGTCAACTCTTCTGGATAGGATTTTTTCCTTATTCATGCTAATTGATGAAAAAATCGTCATGACAAGCAGTCAAAAGAAGTGCAAGCATCCTGAACTAGAAAGACAAAGAAGCTATTTCTCTTCTCAAATGCTAATGATAGATAATAGTATCCAAAGTACTGCTGTGTATGAAAGATTTTTAAAAGAAACAGCACCAAGGTTGCACACTAAGCATTCTTAGGCACAACAGAATTAAAGTTGCTTGTAGAAGCTTAATTCTTTTCCTTTTTAATTTGTACTGTGATTCAGTCTTTAATTATGTGATTGCTTGCTATTTTTCCCTAACAGAATTCCTGCTTCCTTCATTCAGTGCACAGTGCAGACAGTGTTCACTGAGTGGGCAATTATTCAATATTTACTGTTGTCCACATAGTTCAATGGGTGGTCCCAAGCTTTATTTGTTGTGCACTAGTCTAATCCAGCTTTGAATGCAGAATTACTGACTTCCTCGTAGGCTTTTCTATGTTGTACACCGCATAGTGTGAATTCTTTAAATTATTCTTGCAATACTCCAGCAAAGTAGAGTGATACATTTTTTTTTTGTAGATGAGGAGCTAAAGCACATGAGGATTAAACACATCCATTAATTTGGAATACCATTTTGATGATTATAGGTCCTGAGCTTTGGTGTACAATCTTCTTTCATTCATTGCAGATTTGCAAATCACTTCTGTAAATTAGATGCCAGTGTCTCAGATTTGTGCCCAGAAAAGCTTGCAATTACTGAGTACCTCTGAAAAGTTTGTTACAAGCTTTTATGCCTCAACTGTTTCTAGTTAATCTTTAACATGGATCAGTTATGTCTTTGCTTGTCCTATTTTTTTATTATTTTTTTTTTTTTTTAGTTTTCTGGGGTTTTGTAGTACTTTTAAGTCATTTGATTATGAAAAAATACTTCCATTTCCATCCATCCTTCACCACAGAACTTTTCATTTTATAGAGAACAGTTTTTCTTATAAAATGAATGACTTGAATGACACAGATCCTATAAAATTAGTATATGGTTATGTAATTAAAGAATATACAGTGCGTATAGTGAAAGCCAATAAATTTGAATTGCTTTGACTACTCTCATGTTGTCTTTTTCTGAACTCAATCCTTTGATCCTGCAACATAATGTGATTTTCTTTTAATGTTTTCTATGAAAATGGTTTTCTATAGAATTAAAAAGAAGCATAAAAAAAGAGAAATTCTTTCATGTAGGTCTTAACTGGGACTTGAGTTTCAAACCCCGTGTTTCAAATCTTTATGCCACTTGCTCAAATAGCAGTCATCTGTTTGCAGTGGAGTAACTTAAATCAGCTGCCATACAGCATGAGAACTGTCATTAGAGTGGGATAACATGCATGCTTTTTTACTGGCTAATTTTAGATCTTTGCTGCTATAAAAACGTCTTGAAATTTTTTAGTTCCATCCTCTGTATGCAGATAAGCTCTGGTTCACGATTGTTGTTGCCTTCCTATCTTCCTCACAAATTCTGACCCTGTTTCTCTCTCGTCTCCTTTCTTTTAATTTATCTTATCCTGAAATTTTCTTTTCTTGTCCCACATTCCCAGGTTACCATCAGTGATCTTTCCAAAGCAGTCCTTGTCTATGCCCCCAGAGTCCCCACTGAAGTCCTCAGTCTCCTGGCCCAAACAGTTTTTATCTGTCTATATATGATAACCTAAATGCCTCCCCCTTTTCCTGTTGCTTACCTGCTAGCTACTCTTTCCAAGGTCATTATGTTCGCCTTTAACTTTGCAAGTCTTGTTTGTGCTATTTGGTTTTCTTAATACGTGCTGTGTGTTGTTTAATCAGCTTCTCTAAGTCTTCAGATAAAGATATAGTAAGCTCTTATTATCTTCTTCTTTATTGTTGTTGTCTATTGAGTGATTTAACTCTTCTTTCTAGTTCTACCTTCTGATATACCATGAGTGAATTTGTTTTTCTAAAATTTGTAAGTGGGAGGTACTCCAGAATTACAAAATACCCATGTATCTACTGCTGTGAATGCTTCAAGCTGTCATCTGTAGATCAAGGCTTGTTTTTAGGATGGTTAGAGGCTGAGATACAGCGTCCTATCTCGCAGTTGATGTAAGCGTTGTAGTATAAAAACAAACAAAAAAATAAAAATCACCGCTTACTGGATTTGTTGGATGAAATCCTGGTTGCAAAGTGGACAGAATCCTGGTTACAGTAATATAAAATGTAGAATCTGCAACATAATGCTGTCTTTCTCACCACTATAGTGTGCATAGGCCAAGGAATTTGTGAGGGTATTTTTCATATTCTTACAGTTTCCCTTAATAAGCCTTCTTTGCAGAAGGGCACTTACCACCATTGATTTTGCAAATATTGGAGATGAGAAAGTAATTGTAAATACTGCCATTTCCGTGTACAAATATTTCTTTAGTTTTTTGTTTGTGGGTTGGTGGTTTTTTGGAGGGGGAGTGGTTTTGTGGGTTTTTTTGTTTGTTTTTAAATTCAAAATGCAAAAGGTAGTTTGAAGTTTTCCTACTGAATATCATTGTCATCTTGTAAGGAAAATTATATACTGTAGAGTAGAATGTAATTCCTAATTTTTGAAAACTTTTCTGTGACAGTTAGACTATCCTAACAACCTCTAGTGGAGTTGCTTGAAATTCAGCAGTAGTTGAAAAGTATGCAGCTGCTACCAGGTTTGCAAACTGGTAAATTCAGAAGTAGTTGAAAAGTATGCAGCTGCTACCAGGTTTGCAAACTGCTGTACTTATGTTTGCTATTTTTATTCCATGTGGGTTTTAGCCCAGATGTTTATTAGGTAAATCGTTACTATTGTCTTAAAATTGTGTCACTGTTTGTTATCTTTTCACCTTGTCAAATGCTTTTATAAATATAAAAGAGTTTTTTGAGTAATCTTTTTTGTATGACTTTCACAATTTAAGATAGAGAACTTGCATTTGTGTGATGGGATAAGAAAGAATGAGAGGTTAATCTTAAAATTGTCTAAAAGTCACTATAAGGAAAATTAAACTTCTAACCACAATTTTTACTCTTTAGGCTTTTCTTAATTAGCTAGAAATAATTAAAAAAAAAAACCAAGCAACAAATTAGTATCTCTTTTTATCTTCAAAGGAAAATTGAAAGCAACTTTTAAAAACTTGTCAACCTGGCTTGCTTCTAAGGAACTACTCCATAGCTTTCCTTATCTTACTAAGGAAACATCTGTAGGTGCCCAGAATTCTCTTGAGTAGATCTGCATGTGTTTTGTTTTGGCATATTACTCGTATCAGTTGCTTTTGCTGAAGGATTATCTTTCTGTATTTCTAATTAGCTTAATGTTATTTAACTTCATTCTTTAGATATATGTTAGTTGATCAGTTAGAAGTATCATGTCAGAAATACAGTTGAGAAAAAGCAAAACCAAGTTTGTTATAATTGTGTTAAATTGAAATACAGACGTGTAACTAGAGTAATTGACAGTGTTAATTAATTAAGCAATCTGAATTTTAGAGTAACCTGAAAATTATCTGTTACAGTTTAAAATAAGGATGCTTTTAATGATTATTGTGTGAGTTGAACCCTTGCTTGAATTAGTAGTGTAATGAAAATAATATAAGTTCCCACTTTGTTGTTGTAGTTTGAATGGCTTTGCCCTTGTGCTTTTCATTTATGTAAGCCAGTTTTCACAGAATCACAGAATTCTAGGGTTGGAAGGGACCTCGAAGGATCATCTAGTCCAACCCCCCTGCCAGAGCAGGGTCATCTAGAGTACATCACACAGGAACGCATCCAGGCGGGTTTTGAATGTCTCCAGTGAAGGAGACTCCACAACCTCTCTGGGCAGCCTGTTCCAGTGCTCCGTCACTCGCACAGTGAAAAAGTTTTTCCTGATATTCACATGGAACCTCCTATGCTCCAGTTTGCATCCATTGCCCCTTGTCCTATCATTGGACGTCACTGTAAAAAGCTTGGCTCCATCATCCTGACCCTCACCCTTTACATATTTGTAAACATGGATGAGGTCACCCCTCAGCCTCCTTTTCTCCAAGCTAAAGAGACCCAGCTCCCTCAGCCTTTCCTCATAAGGGAGATGTTCCACTCCCTTCATCATCTTAGTGGCTCTGTGCTGGACTCTCTCAAGCAGTTCC
>VZRW01002690.1:24672-40562 GCA_013398125.1 Aegotheles bennettii
CTCATGTGTGGCCGCAATAATAATTTTGTTCTACTCAAAGTTTATCTTACTGAGGATAAATTAGTGTTTAGAAAACAGACGTAGCTTTTATAAGTGCATCACATGTTTTAAGCCCAAAAATGAAGAACAGTTAGAAAGCTAATTGAAAAAAAATCAGTAATGAATTTAATTACTTCTACCATCTTGTATAATACATTAAATCAGTGAGCAAATAAAAATTTAGACCACTAGTGATGTAGTGCAAAATAATTCTATTTTTCTTGCTAAACCAATTCCAGTGTTCCTTTGTAAAAACAGTTACTTTGATAGAAAAGAGCAATCACTCCTGATCCCTACCAGTGAGTGAAATATAGATGTATTTCTAAATGACTACATAGCAGTGGTAGCCTGCAAAATACTTTAATTTCGTAAATTTTGTCAAAATTAATGTACTCTTTTTGCTGAAATACAAGGAAAGAAGTATCTCCTTCTCATTAAGTGTTCACTAGAACTGCTCTTGTAAACATTTCCTTTTGTCTTACCATAATCACCATCATAAAAATCGTTCAATCATGTAGCTGATGTTATTTTTAAACACTTGGTATTTAGCCCCTCATAACTGATTAAATACCCTGACTGCCTTAAAACAGTAGGTACTCTTCGTTTGGTGCATCTGTTATATTTAATCTACCACATGTATTTATGTTCTTACATGTCTATTACAAAATGTTTTTGTAGAATTGTAACAAATCTAGGCATTGTAATTCTTTTGTTTATAGTTAATTTTTGCCAAATGCCTAGGTTACTCTTGTGCTTTTAAATATTGGACAGTTGAAATGAAACATTGTCTTGTACTTTTTAAAAATATGTTTTTTCTTTATTTATTTTTAAGGAATAGCACCAAATACAATGTTAGCAAAAATGTGCAGTGATTGTAATAAACCTAATGGACAGTGCAAAATTGCTCCCAACAGACAAGCAGTGCTAGACTTCATAAAAGATTTGCCCATTAGAAAGGTAAGCGATACCATGACATTTACTATACAATTATGTGTATTACTTAGGTTCTAAAAGCAAGATTTCTCCTGAACATATGTTTTTCTAGCTAATCTGCCCAGTTGTGTTTGATTTAAATTGTTCTTGGTATTGGACCCCCAAATGAAAAGTTTCCAACATAATGATACTTACTCTTTTTCAGGTGCCAGGTATAGGAAAAGTAACAGAGAAGATGTTAAAAGCCCTTGGAATTGTGACTTGCTCAGAACTTTACCAGCAGAGGGCACTGCTTTCTCTTCTTTTTTCAGAATCATCTTGGCGTAATTTCTTGGATATTTCCCTTGGTTTGGGCTCAACACACTTGGAAAAGTATGTCTAGGGGTTTTTTCTCCTGTGTTTGCATTTTTAAAAATTTTTCCTTGTGTATGTTGCATACCTTATATTTTAAGATATATTTTATTGAGAAACAAATATTATGAAAATTTGTCTTGTTTAATACATTTTACAAGCTCTCTGATACCTCTTATTTTTATGGCCAAGATGCACACAACAGCCAAACATTAAAAAGTAAATGTTTGTACAGCCATGTCTAATATATGAAATCCAGAGAGTCTGTCAGAGAAGCTGTAGATAAATATATATCAAGAAATCAAGTCAGTATCATTTAGGATAATCTCATAATTACTAAAATAGCTAAAAAGAAATGAGTTGTTCTAAGCAGAGGTGTTAAATCCTGTTTCTTCTATAACATTGGTTTTTATTACTATCTGATTGTAATGAAAATCACATTGGTTTCTGATATTCTCTGGTGATAAACTGTCATACTTCTAATGAAAGTAGATTTCTGTGTCTCCTATCATGTTTATGCACATATTTGCAATATATAAAAACTTGTGAATTTGCTGGGATAGAACTGAAGATTTTTATAGCCATCTTCATACCTGTTCCTTTAACGTTCATATTACTTTAGTGGCTTTTTAGCCTCCTGTTTGGGAAAGGGAGAAATCAGTCTCACTAGTGAATACATCTTTTCAATAATATGCATAATTTCTAAGCCTGTCCTGGATACAAACATGGAACAGTTATTCTTAAAAAAAAAAATAGTGTTTTGCTATTTGTGTAACCAAGAGTCTTAATTTAGGATAGAGTCTTTTCTTTTAAATAATCCATCCTTAAATATCCTTCTACTCTTCCTGAAGTGCTGAAATTCTGTTAAAAATTGGCTTGGCAATGATTTGGTTTCATTAAGGGTTCCAAAGTTTCTTATGTACTTCTGAAAGACCTATTCTGTATTATTTCTGTTACTTCTCTGACGGTAATAGATCTTCCATTTTTTCATTTTGACTACAAAATAACATATACAATTCAGTTTGTAGACCAGTAACATGCTAGTGCAAATCTTTGTATTGTTTGGTTGTTTTTCCTTTTCAGAAGTATGTTGACTTGAAACAAAATATGCAGTAAGAGTGACTTTGTGAGGGTGACTTGATAAGAGATAAAATGCAGTTTTCCAATATTTGTTTTTGTTAAGCTAATGCAACCTCAAATGGTCCTTTAATAATTGGTGCACTCATTCCCCTTATTCACCCTGTTTAAGTGTTGTACAGTCTGGGAAATCTCCCAGTACATTAAAAAAAAAAAAAAAAGAAGGGAGCAAAGGGAGTATTTCAAAAGCCAAGATTATCATTGTGAAGGGAAACACATTTTTAATGGTGTTACTTAAGAAATTTATTTTTTCATTTTCTTTTTATTAGTACCAGCTTGATTTCAGTTATTTAGTGTGGAGAAAGCAAGCCCTTGATATAACAACACTTGAGTCCTCACTAAATCGTTCATCTTTTGATGGTCATTGTCTTTGACTATATTCTTTTAGGGAAATATGAGGATACCAAATTTGTTATAAACAGAAGGAGGACCTAAAAAGAAAATCCTCTGAGGAGCTTCTTGTAAGCAGAGGAGTTGTTAAAGGATGCTCAATTAAAATCAAAAGCAAACAAACAAATCCTTCACACATCACCTTTAACATGGGCAGTAATTTAGACAGAAAGCAAACCAATTCCTCAGATAGGCACATAGTCAAATATACATAGTATGTTCAGAATTTTAATAGCAGTGATTCACAATTACAGGTAAGTGAAACAGCATAGGATTTGTAGTTAGTTTTATTTTTAAATAAGTTTCCTTCTGATATGAGAGGGGAATTTTGTTGTGGGTTTTCTGTTTGTTTGTCTGTTTTTTAACAAGCTGTTTATTTTTGACATCTGTGGCTGATCAATGTCTTCATCTATAGTAGTTTAACTTTTTTTAAAAAATTCTTCATTTTGCACTTGCTTAAACTTGTACAAGTTTTGTAGAAAAAGTTAACAGCCAGATTTTATAGAAGAGACTCATAGTTTACTGAAAAGATAACACTTCTAGGCAAAGTGAGAATAATAAGTTGTTTTTCTTTTTAAAGGGATGGAGAAAGAAAAAGTATGAGCACTGAAAGGTATGCCTCTTTACTAATGAAAAAGATTACATTAATCACTAAACCTACTTAATGCCAAGTAGTGTGTACTTTTCTTAGTCATATAATTTCATTATGCATTTATATGTGTTAAAAAAACACAAACAAGCTCACTAAATCAGATTCAAGCTTACATTATTTTTTTCCCTTGGCTTCAGAATACTATGGAGGTATTTCTGTTGGCTTGTGTGTTTTCTTTTCTCATAATCTGATTCTCCAAATGCCCTTAATGCCTCTAAGTGTTTTTTAAGCCATAATACTATGTGAAAATATATAAGGTCTTGATTTATTTTTTGTATTTTACAGTTTAATGTCAGTATCAGTCTGGTAGCCTGCAGTCACATGCATAGCAAGTATAGCATAAAGTGGACTTGGAAAACAAACAATAATTTTGCATGGTTAACTAAAGTTGGTTAAATTTCCTAACTTTTAAGTTTTTACCAGTGTAACGTTCCTTAATAAGGTGATGTATGCCATTTCTGAAAGTTCATTTTTAAAAAGGAAATACTGTGAGGAGAATCTGTAGAGTACTGTAATAATAATCCCTACCCTCATCCCTACCCTTTCTTAGAAAAGAAGATAAGATTCTTATTCCTGTTGAGACCTATTAGGTGTGAGCATCTTAAGTAAGCCCCATAGGGTTTGGTACCAACAGATCTGAGAAATTTATGGCAGTAGTTTTGTGCTAGTTTGCAGGCATACAGGTAATCTGGGTAGCCTATTGTATCTCTCTGCTTTTCTTTCTTCCTTCTTTTTCTGCTAAGGGAAATGGGTTTAGACCAGAGATGTCAGTGGGCTGCTGAGATCATGAAACTACTTTATATGGGGGTAAGAGATGGGCCTGAGATAGCATTCTCTCTGTCCTGCCCCTTCCAAATGCAGGACTTCTACAGCTTCCCAATTACTGCAGCATTCTCATGCTGTAAATCACTGCAGCATTGCCTGGATAACATGGGTTACTCCTTGGATAATGGCATGGGACCCACAATAAAATAATCATTCTGTTCGTTTGGCAGCATGCAAACATTCTTAGGGGAATGTGAATTATAATAGAGGATGACTTCAATATGATCAGGTAAACCTGAATATAACTTAGAGATGTGAAATCCAGTTAACTATAGGGACATTACACTTATAAATATAAAACCTGACTTGAAACACTGGATCTGTGAGACCTTTTCAGAAACATCTGGCAGCTGTAAGTTTTGCTTCTCTTACAACCACTACTAAATGGAGGTTGTCTTTCCTCTCATGTTATTACTAAAAAGCAGATGCACAACAACAAAGACTACTTTAATTCCCTTGCTAAGGAGCTCTAGCAAAGGCAGTTAGCAATGTTTTTGGCAGAAAGATAGTTTTTCCTCCTTTGAGGCTAGACATAATTATCCTAGCTGACATCTTTTCCTTAGCATCTGCATTATTTATTTCTGATACTTGGCTCTGATGTTGACTTTCTAATCCTTTCTTTCTTATGATGTTACACAGCACTGTACAAAGGAGATTAAATACAAATAACTTGGCTGGCTCCATGAATTCAGTTGATGTTAGTATTCTTTCTTGCAAATATTTAAGCATTAATGACCTTAAATCTGATATATTTTCAAGCAGTGCATGAAAAATTGAAAGCCAAACTGTTTCATTATTCGAAGGGCTTTGCAAACATTTCAGAACACATAAATATGCACAAATCTTCCTGTGTAATATTTGTATTACTAGTTTTTTCTTGAAGTAAACACTCAAACCTATACAACCTTCGTCTGATGTAGTTTAGTTTAACTGTACAAAAAATATTTATAGATAGTAGCCACTGAAAAAATTTGAGGATTTATACTGAAAAAAAATATTATCTTTATCTTAGAACATTCAGTGAAATAAACACAGCAGAAGACCAGTACAGCTTGTGTCGAGAGCTCTGCAGAGACCTTGCTCAAGAGTTACAGAAAGAAGGACTTAAGGTATTTGTATTATTCTCTGTTCACTTGCAAAAAGACAACACTTTGCAATCAACCTTACTAAATGCAGCGTTAGTAGGAATGCTTTCAGCAACATCATACCATGCGTCTTCAGAAGTCTCCATTCTCTAATTTGCAAATGTTTAGAATGGTTTAGAGAGCGTTTTGAAATTGTTCAGGTGGCTATTTAATATGATGTGTGGAAAAAAATAAGCTAATTAACCAAGTTATTTAGCATATGTATATGCTATATATTTAGCATATTTTATGCTAAAAGCAATGTTTATAAACAAATAATAGAGCTGATTGTCTATGAGCTGTACTTCGGTTAATCGTGTAATATTAATTTATTTAAAACACAAGGTATTCATACAGGATCTGGTCAATAGCCAGTAGTGTAGTTTAAGAAGTTCACGTGTCCCAAACCTGCTGACAAGTTATTTGTACCACTCACTGGTATGAATGGTAGGAACAGTCCCTGTATTGCTTCTCCCCAAATTTCTGCTTATCATCTACAAAGAACAGTTCATATTTTCTATGAAGGTCTTTATAGTAAAGCCAGAAATAATGTTCAACACCTGAAAGAATTGTGTTTAGTCTTCTCCAGCCATAAAAGATCATCTCAAAAGGTGACAGATTGAAAGGGAAGTCATCAGCTAAGAAGCATAAAGGGATAAGCTTACAAAGGCACCAGAACAAAAGGACTGCCATTTATTCACATTTGGATTGACATGCTAAATTACACAAATGGTTTGGAAGCTGTTGCCAGAGGATCATCTGTGCCAAACGCAGGTGATGTGTGCAGCTCTGATAGCACCACGCAGGAAATTTTCAGCAAAGCCTTAATTGGGTATCACTTACAGCAAAGATATCTGTCACTGAAAGTTTCCAAGTGAGGAAATAATTTTTTGTAGACAGGGTAGAAGTTGTGACTGTAGCCAGAGCATGAAGTCTACTGAACATGCATTGGTAGCAGATGGTCTGCTGGGAACCATAGCCAAATGACCCAGTTCAGAGAATTTGACTTTGGCAGCAGTTCAGGAGCCAAGTGCAGAATCTTGCAGACAAATTCTTGACAGCCCCCCTTGCTGTACACAGATAAATACACAGTCTTGAGTATGGCTTTAGGGCCCTTATATAGATGCTACGTAATAACTTGCTGTGCTGTATAGGTTATGCTTAACCTTTTTTCTTTTTTTTCTTTCCTCTGCCCCCCCCCCTTTTTTTTTTGCCTAGGGTAAAACTGTTACCTTGAAGCTAAAGAATGTGAACTTCGAAGTAAAAACAAGAGCTTCAACTGTGTTGTCTTCTGTTTCTACTGAGGAGGAAATATATGCTGTTGCTAAAGACTTGTTAGGAACAGAAATTGATAGTGTTGCTCCTCACCCTTTACGGATAAGACTTATGGGTAAAATATTTCAAACTTGTTCTTCCTTTTCAGAGTTAGATATTATAGTGTATCAAAATAATAGACTGTACTCAAAGTAAAATCAGTATAAATGGATTTATCCTTTCTCTGTTACCCTGGTAGTTTTTGCAAAGCAGAACAAGTCTGGAGTGCTGAATGGTGACTCAGGAGTGTTTTACTAATTGAGGTTCTACTTTTCCTACCACCTGTTAGCCCTGGAACAACATACACATCAGCATGAGAGTAGAATCTTAATGCATAGAAGTGCTTAATTCTGCCACCTTAAAAGAGCTTTTAAATCAGCTTTGCACCACAGCAACAGGTAGTTTCTGACCATAACTTCTTTTAGAAACAAATATTTTAAATAGAAGTGCTTATAGATTTGAAGATGCTATGTTGTGCAAGAAATTTGTAGATTTCTGTCAAAAGTAAATGTGTTTCGATTCTGAAACCCATGTGTTTCAGGTGTTTATACATTCTGTTTGAACCACTCAGTGATACATAAAACTTATTTGTCTATAGTATTAGAATGCACTGAAGAAAAAAATAGTTTGGTGAGGAAACTTCACACAAAACTCTTTTCAGACTGAATTCTACATAAATATATTAAGTCTGTAGACTCATGTTATGTTGCAGTCAGTTAAAACTTCATGGGTATTGAAATTAATAATGTGGTTGGGCAAGTGTTTGTATCTAATAAAATCATACGGATTTTGGGATCTATTGCTAGCATTTGCAGGTAGCATAGCCTCCATTTAGAGATAAAATGTACTTGTATTGGGTGGGTTTATACCTCAAAAGGTGTTAATTAAGAATTAGTATCAAGTTTTCATAAAATTGGTATTGTAAGTTTGTTTTTCATCATTAGGTGTACGAGTATCAGGATTTCTAAGTGAAGAAGAGAAGAAGTACCAACAAAAAAGCATTACAAGTTTCTTAAAGTCCAGAAAAGAAATCGGTTTTCTTAGGCTTCAGCCAGGGAAGTCCAACCAAGAATATCTTACAAAAAATTCAGAAGAGTCTCCTAGAAGTAGTTTTTTTGATAAAAAGCGAGCTGCAAGGCAACTAAACTGTGAGAATCTTTCTCCAAATGAAACTGTAGGTAAGCAGCTCTTTCAGGATAGGAAATCATCAGCAAATTTTGTGGAAGAAACAAAGACAGTCACAGACTTACAGAATTCTGATGTGTGTAAGATCTTCATCTGCCCTGTTTGCTTTGAGGAGCAAAGCAGTAATAATTTGGAAGAGTTTAATAGGCATATTGATGAGTGCCTCAATGGAACTCTCGGTAAAGATACAGTGGAAATATCCAAGAATAACAGTTCAAGAGAAAATACATTTAACTTTCTTCCACAATTTAAAAATGAAAATCTCGATGAATGTCAAAAAAATAAAACAGATCAATTATCAGGGACAGACCAGTCTGCAAGTACATCTGACAACTTTACTAGCAATAGCACAGAAAAATTCACACAGACAGTGTCTGATAAACCTGACAGAGAAAGGCAGCCTAGCAGTCTCAGTGACACTGCTAGAAACAGGTTTATGAAACAGTGTTTCTTCCCCAAAAGAATTTTACAAGACAATGAAGACCATTTTGAAAAAAATGAACATACAGAAGAAACTAGTTCATCCTGTTTCTCTGAAGCCAAAGAAGACAGTGTTCTTGTTTGTCCAGTTTGTAATTCAGAACAGAAAACCACCAGTCTTGTGTCATTTAACAGACATGTGGATGTCTGCTTAAATAAAGGCCTTATCCAAGAGCTGACAGAAAAAAAAGATTTTCCTACTAAGATTTATGATATGGAAAACTCAAACAGAGTTGGTAAGTATGTGCGTTAGGATATATGTGATTATTCAAATTATCTGCTTGTAATTTGGTAATGGTATGCTTTGAACTTTTCAGGGTTTTGAGATTCTTGCAACAAGTTTGTTTGAGTAAGGCCTGTGTGAGAGTGAGCATTCTTATTTCAAAAAAATATCAAATCAATTTTCATGACAAACTAAGTTTATGAATGTAATGGTAGTTACATGCTGCATTTTCATTTGCCACAATTGTGACATAGAATTATTGCTGGTTTCTATAAATTGGATGTTTGCTACCTCCCAGCCATGTTCAGAAAGGCGTTTGTAAGGCCACTGACATTTGAGTGAAAATCAATGAAAACATCTTCAATCTGAATTGTTTCAGAGATTCAGTTGACAGAAAAGTTCCATTATGTAGATGTGCTTGCAAAAACAGAGAGGTTGTGAACTAAAGCACAAAGGGAGGAACCTGCAAGCCTGTTTTACATCTAGTAAAATATATCGCATAACTGCACCTCTAACATACCAAACCAATAGCATATTTACTCAAGTAGTTTCTCTTTTTGTTGAAGAGTTAATCTTTGGCCAGATTAGAGGACATGTGCAGGTAGGTAGGTATCTGCTTAAAGCACCTTGTCCCTAATGTAACTTGGGAGCTTTATAGGAGGAAATGAAAAGGCTAGTGTGTTAGAATTATCAGAACATGGTGAAGGCTTACAAGATGAATCTTTTACACAGAAAATTTTATAAGTGGTTTTATTGTTACATGTGCAAATAGGCTTTGTTTCAAATGAAAACTTACTGTTGCCATAGATTCCCTCTCCCCCCGGCAGGATAAAAAAAAATAAATACATAGTTTTCAACTATATTGAAAATCAACCACATTATGCTGAAATGTTTCTGGAAATTCTAACAAGGCTCAAATTAATCTCCTAGAATTCAATAGACCAAAGGCTTTTTGTTTTTCTCTTTTAAAAATGTTAGTATAATCTACAGTGTTCAAACTGCAGATAATAAAATATTATCTGCTCCTTGAGACAGATTAAATTTGGTTATGTTAAAAAAGAAAAGCTTTACCCAAAAAAACTCTTATTTTAGAAGTTCTGCCATGTATGTAATTTCTGAAACATCCCTTCTTTATTGGAAGTAATTAATTTTGGTTGTTACCAATTACTTTTCAGGAAATTTAAGCAGAGGACAGCAATGCACAAATACATCACAAGGAACCAAAAGGTAAGAGTTTTCTGGAAACTTGAGTACACAACTCATTTTAAAATAATAAAAAATTTAGGAAAATATTCAATGTTGTAAAAGTTGTGTAGGTATGCATTGCATATTTTAACCTCTTACTATTGTCTTTTTTTTTTCTTTCTTTAGGTCTGGAGTAACAACTTCACAGTCAGTATCAAAAAAGGCCAAATCAAGCAATTCCAAGCATACAATTGAAAAGTTTTTTAAATGACTATGTAGCAACATATTCTATATGAAGTATTTCATAGTGTTTTACGACAGCAAATTAATTTAGCATTGGTGGTAGGCTGGATTCAGGTGCCTGTCACTTTGGACCCATTGCATGCCTGTGTAAAAAGAAGATGATGTTTGAGATAGAAGAAGAGGTACAACTGGGGTCATGCTTTTTTGAGAATAATACTTTTTTATCCAGTTGTTTCCAAGAATCAGAATTCACTAGCACTTTGTCTTTGTTTATATTGAACACATGGAACTTTGTTAGAGTCACGAGCAGCTTCATGCATTCTCTCTGCTATTCAACAAGCAGAACAGGGAGATTAGAGCTGCCATTGAGGAAGCCTGTAGGGGAAGCTCCCTAGAAAGCAGGAATCATTAGGTAGGGTGCCACGCTGTGCTGACTGAAGGCCGCCTTCCCACACCTGACCTGCTGTCTCCTTTGCGTTGGTTATATTGGCCATGGTAGCCATAGTAGCTCAGGCTGACACTTCTGGGACAATTCAACACCAATTTTGATCGTGGTATTTATTCGCTGCGTGATGATGATGAAGTGCTGAGTTGCTTAATTTCAGTTTGTGAACGTCTGTCTTCATAGTGGACACAAAAATTGATCGATCTCGCGTTTTCAAAGGAAAAGAGCAAGAATTTAGGACACAGTCAAGCTTTCATTGTTGTCACTGAAAACAACTTCAGTACGAGCTGATGGACCAGCCCTGAAGGACTCATTGTGATGAGTTACAGGATGACTTCACTGATTTTAAAGATGTTAATTAACACATTGATGAGAGAATTCCTTCAGGCTAGTCAGACAAATCCTGTCTGATCCTTGGCCTTTCCACAGAAACTGAGAACTTCAATTTTCTTCACAATTATAAAATTGTTACCCATCAGTAGCACTTAAATTTATTCTAAATAAAAGGTCTCATGGTGCAATAATAATATGAATTATGTGTAAATATGCAAGACACTTTTTTACCAATCTTTCTCTTTAAAAATGTATTGTATTAATGAATAAATATTTTGTGAGCGCGTATGTCAAAGAAGGAAGTTGTAAAGTGCAAATATTTAAAAAACTCTGTTTAAATTTTTCTGTTCACACCAAATTGCTTAAATGTAGACATTTTGTTATAATTTAATATTTATCAGGCAAATAATTTATGATGACAGCTTATTTCTTGTAAGTTATACAAACAATGTAGAACCCTATATGAAATATAAGCTGCTTTTTAATTGCAAAATCTTTAAAAGAAGTGGCTACTACAGAAGCATCTATTTTGTTGTTTAATTGTATTGGAAGTACTTTGGGGATTGCTTGTTTTTTAAACAAACAAATGTGTAACTGGTATGCTTTAGATGCCCAGGCTAAATCCAGAACATGCTTTTTTGTTTCCAAACTTGCTGGAATGATTTCACTGTCCCTACCTGCTCACCTGCATGTTTGCCAGATGCCTCTGTCCCCATAGCTCTGTCGTTTTGATTTTATGTCAGTGTTCCCTTACCTGCTTTGGACTGAGTCATCTGGGCTAGTTCAGGCTACTGAACTAAGCTGACTTTGTTTGCTTTTTTTAAACCAGATCAGTGAGCATTTAGCATGAGCTAAAACCTGTTGACAGAGGTGGGAGCTGGAAACTTCTGGTAGGAAAGGCATAAAAGCAGCTGAGGGAACAAAGACTTACTATACCACTGCTGCTTAGAAAGTGAACGCCTGTCCCTTTATTAGATTGTATCTGTCTGATCAATAAAGTGTAGAACCCATGTATTAACTTGTCATTGTGTGTATTTCTTTAAAGTGTGTATGTTTACATATGCATGACTCGGCAAAAAGTAAACTACTGTAAGTGCTTGAACGTGTGAAGTTAGTTTGGCTTAGGCCTGGGGGTTGTCTTACTGTCTTTTAAAAAAAAAGTGTCATAGGTTTATCTGAGTGTCATGAAGTTAAAGTCGTGGGGTATGTTAGAGTTAATGTGGAAATAAAACTTGCAGTATGAGTCTCAAGCCAGAAATGGCTCTTTTGAGATGCGTGTAAAAATATACCTTTCGGAAAGGTGATGCTGTGTGTTTACAGAAAGTGCTTAGTGAGATTATTTTAATGCTTCCGACGTAAATCCACAATGCAAAATGAAAGCCTTTTTTTTATTATTCCTTGTAGTTTCTTATACCACATTTACTACTGATTTTATCTGAAGGCAGCCTTCAGTACATGATTAAGTGTTGCCATAAACTTCTGTGATATGATTTTTTGTCTCAGGTCTTGTGGAGAAGACTGTGTAAAGAGTATTTTTGTTTTGCATTTTTCTGTGTGTGTCTGTTACATAATTGACCTTAAAATCTGTTTTCATTAGCATCTGGAGATGTCTTTATAGCTGTGTTTAACTTAATTTAGAAATGATTTCCTGTGTGTGAGCCATTCCTTACTATATGCACAGTTCTGAAGCACATGAGTCATCTAGGTTGGCAGCAGACGTGAATTTTTGTGTAGTTTAAGTATATTTAAGGTAAATGTGTATACTTTATCTTGAATTCCTTTTAGTTATGAATGACAGAGAAAAAGGATGTAATTTTTGTGATCTTAATGTTCTCTCCACCACTTCTGAAGAAAGGAACGCGGGCAGCATAAGCATTCATCTCTAAGGAGGATGCTTTGTGTAAGTGGGACAGCCTTAGTGGTGTCCCCCTAAGAACAAGACTTGCTTGAGTTTATCTTGTGAATCCTCAATACTCAAAAATTTAGGCTGTAGAATAGCATTTTCCTGTTGAATCTGTTTACTGCTGTCTGTAGTAATTATCTTCATTTACGTTTGAGTTTTGAACTATCTTGCCTACAGAATGTCTTACTGTGCTTGGATATCATGGTGACCAATCTTGTTTACTAGTTGTCTGGCCTGGGTGTCTCAAAATCTTTATTTCTGGAAACTTTCCTCTTGGGAATATATGAATACTTTGGCTTATGCTGTTTTGTTCTGAGTTGCTGAAGTTCCACTTTGAAGTGTCAGTAATAGGGAGGAATGTGAGCAGGATACAGTTTGGGCTTCAACTGCTCTGCCTGTACCTTGATCCATGTTGGAATTATTTTTGGAATTATTTATCATATCCCTTTCTCTCTCTCTCACGTTGTAGTATGCAGATCCAAGCAGAAAGTTGGAGTGACAAAGAACCGTGCTGCCTGCAAGTGAGCCTAGGGAGCTGCCTGCAAGTGAGCCTAGGGAGCAGCCTGCAGGTGCCCGAGTTTGGTGTCCTGCTGGTGTTCTGGGGATCTCTGCCATGTGTTTTCTGATTGCTGTCCCTATATGTGACCACCTGTTGAGGCTGGGCCACTCCATTTCATTGTTCTCATTACTACTCATAAGCAAAGGCAAGTGGCAACAGGTAGCTGTAACCGTAAGGGATGAGGGGAGGAATGAGGGTAACAGTAAGGTGCTGCAGTTGCACAGGCTAACAATTCATGCACCATGGGATTCAGAATCTTGCAGAGTTTCATACTCTCTATAAAAGTTTAATACAGATTAATACATATTTTAATAAAAACATCATACTACCTTGACTTTATCTTCAAATCCCACCTTCTTTTACAGGACATATTTTTTGCTTATTCCTCTTTCTTTATGCGTTATTGAACATGATTTTTTCTTACCTTCCATTTTTCTCTTTATATTGGTTATGCTTGTTTATGTATTTTTTACTACTGTTAGTTTAAATATTAAAAAAAATGCTCAGAGTCCCTGGCAGATTTGTGAAGGCAATCAAGGAATGTGTTCCAATACTCCCTTGCTCTGCCCTTTGTTCTGGATTGTGCATCTCTGTTAATTTCTGTATCTGTCTTTTCTGTGGGCTGCTGGGGCCATTTGAAAGAGTAAGGATTGTGGGGAGTGGTTAGAGAATGCAGTAAACTTCCTATTTGCAGAGTTTGAGCACATAAAGTATAGTTATACTGGCAAGGTTATTTAAGAGACGAGGGATATGCTGTGAAATCGTATTGTATGACAACAATTAGAACTGGAAACTAACAGTTGATGTTTCCAGACTGTATGTATAATTATGATCCTGGTTTGAAGATTCATGCTGTAAGTCGTGCTCTGTATGAGGCTGTGAATCTATTCCTCCTTTGGTGCCAGCTTTGTTGGCAAACCTAATCATCCCACAGTTGTCTGTTTCTCGTTTTGAAAAGGAGCATTAATGCTGCAAACAGTGAGTGTGTACTACTAGCCCAGTCACCGTACAGGAATAAAACAACTCCTCTTAAGAAGTTTTGCTGGAATGTTTGACTCACAGGAAGCAAGTAAAAGTGAAACCTCCATGATTCAGCTATAGTTAAATCAGTTACTTCTCACTCTGGGTTTATTTTCACAGGGTTTTTTTCAGCTGAGTAACACTCATCTACTGGAAGTACAGTTGATGAAACTACCATACCAGACAAAGGTGTATCGAGTGTAAATATTCTTACACATCACAGCCTGACTATATAAAAAATGTTTTAAAGGAGAAAAGAACTGAGATCTCTTCATATATGATAAGCAAAATCTGAGCAAATAGATTTCTATCCAAATTTTCTCGATTTACAAACTCCTTTGAGTCTTTCAGATTAATCTTACCATGGACATATATGGTGTTAATGATCTTGGAAGTTAAGACAACAGTGTAATTACAAAGAAAAAATTACAGTTAAGGAACTCCAATGTGTCTTCAGTTGTTTAAGGCTGAATACTGATAGTCCTGAATTCCTGCTGCTTTTCAAAAATTGAAATGTTAGCAATATCAAGTAAAGTCTTTAAGTAAAATTTAGCCTAGTCACTTTAAACAACATTTATGCCTTATCTCAGAAAATAATTGTCTTTGTGAAATGAAATATCAATGCTGGTTTAAGTAGACCAAAGTAACAGTGGGCTTCAAGATAAAGAAATAGGTAGATTAGGTGGATCTCAGTATGTCAGTTCACCACAACTAAACCTTTGGGGATGTGTGTATTGATTTTGACTGGACTTGAGCAAAAAAAAAGTACTGTCTATCTGAAGAGTCTTGTGATTGGATCAATGCTGCTACTCCGTGTCTGTATTTCTGCCCAAATTCACAGCAGGAGCACCTCACTCTCGCATCCCAAGGCTGTGTCGAGCTTGCGTGTCCGCAGCCACAATCATCCTCTGTGGTTCAGTGAACACTGGTTGACAGCACTGGGAGTAACTCCCAAGAGGAACTTCCCCCTGAAATGGCCTTCAGAGAGCTCCACGACTCCCCTGCAACTGGTGACAGAGCCGCCTGGCCCGGGGTCCCGTGCAGGCTGTGTGTCTGTACTTGTGGCATTGCTTTTCAGCAGTGCTCCTCGTTCGTGTGATGCTTTGGGAAGCGCTGCAGGAGCGAACAGGGGCTGTTTGTCCGTGTGTGTGTCTGTGGGTGCGTGTCGCTGTCTGCGGCAAGGCCCAGCCGCTGGAGGAGACGGGGGATTGCGCAGGGGCGACCCTGCGTGGTGCCGAGCTCCTGCAAAGAAATTCTGTGTATTTAGTTCACGGCTGCTTGTAAAACCAACCCCAGAGCTGCTCCGCACCTCTCCGCATGATGCGGCCATGCGCCGCGGTGCTGCCAGCCGGGGCCTGGCTGGGTGTGCCCGAGTCGGCCCACAGCCCCGGGAACCGGTTTGTCGGGGCCGGTGCAGGGCACCGCCCTGGGCGCCCCCGCCCGGGGCCCCTTCTCTCGGGACAGGAGGAAGAGGAGCCGGGGGCAGCGATGAAGGGGCTGAGCCGCCTGCTCCGCGCCGAGGGGGAGGCGGCGCCCGGGGCCGCGGCAG
>VZRW01002693.1:11103-21236 GCA_013398125.1 Aegotheles bennettii
CTTTGTCACCCAGGCCCAATCCCTTTGCCATCCCATCCCACTCCCTTTGCCACTCCATCCCAGTCCCTTTGTCACCCAGTCCCACTCCCTTTGCCATCTCCTCCCACTCCCTTTGCCATCCCCTCCCCGTCCCTTTGTCACCCAGTCCCAGTCCCTTTGCCATCCCCTCCCAGTCCCTTTGTCACCCAGTCCCAGTCCCTTTGCCACTCCATTCCAGTCCCTTTGTCACCCCTTCCAGCCCTTTCTCCCCGCCCTGTCGCACCCCCGCCCGCCCGAGCGATGCCTCAAGATGGTGCTGTTACCCTGTCCCCAGCTCCCGGCCGGGACACAGGCACAGCCCCGGGGGTCCCAGCCCATTCTGGGGGTCCTGCCCCCCTGGGTGGCGAAGCCCCCCTGCCCACCCCGCTTCTGGTGCTCCCGATGTTCCCATTTCCCTGCCCCCTGCGCCACCGCGGGTGGGTGACCCTGAGCCAGCGGGGACCGCAGGAGGGGGCTCGTTCGGGTGTCCCCAACCCCTGCGATGTCTCACCCGCATCCTCCGGGCTCCGGGGCCGTTCGCAGAGCGTTTGCCTGGCGGGGGACACCCAGTACCTGGCCCTGGGAGCCGCTGTAGGGTCCGTCACCCGCCGGAGCGAGCAGCTCAGCTTCCAGGCGTCCCTGGCCATGCAGCGCCGGGAGGGAGGTAGGGACACGAGAACCCCGCAGCGGTGACATCTGTGTCCCCTGTGCTCCCCGGCATCCTCCCGAGCCTGTCTGTTTGGCGGGAGGGGCTGTGGGAGATCCCAAACCACCATCCTCACCCCTCCTCTCGCCACCAGGTGCCCCCCTGTCCCCCATGGAGACCCAGCAGCTCCTCTTTGGCTCCGATGACAAGTGCTTCACCAGGATGACCCCCGTGCTGCTCCTGTTGGCCACCTCACGGCAGGAGGAGGTGGCTTTAGCCCCTTCTCCCTACCTCTCTGCCCAAGGGGTGGTGGATGTGGCTCCGTACCCGCAGCTCAGGTGCAGCCCTGGGAGAACATTGGGGCTGGGAGCTGGGCAGGGAGCGGGGCAGTCCCAGCCCTTCTGCTGTGGGACCATGGTGGGAGGATGTGGGGCAGGGCCTGGTGGGACCCCTAGGGTTACAAATGCTCCCTGTGACCCTCCCTGTGTTCTCCTCACAGCCCACCCCAGGCCGGGACCAAGGAGCTGCCGTTCCCCACCGCCCCGAGCCAAGCCAACGCCTCCTCCCCAGCGCTGGGCAGCAGCCAATTCCTGAGCATCCTGACCCTGTTCATCCGCCAGGTCCTGAGCTCCTCCAGTGAGCCGCCCACCCAGCCCAGCTCCCACCACTGGCTGGACTTCCAGGTGATGGAGACCCTTCCTCACCAGCTGCTCAACCTGTCAGAGCAGGCGGCGCTGGAGCGTCTGGTGCAGTCGGAGGAGCCCTCGGTGCTGCTCTTCCCCCAGGACAGCGGGGCCGTGCTGGAGCAGCACCTGGGGGACTGGGAGCCGGAGGGGACCGTGCTACAGCTGCTGCTGGGCAAGCTGCAGGTGGTGATCCAGGAGCTGAGGAACATCCCAGCTTTCCAAGCAAACACGGAGCTTTTCCAGCACCTCCTGAGCTTCTGCTACTACCCACCGGGGCTGGGCGAGGGTCAGGCTCTCCATGTGCCCACCAGCTCGGGGAAGCTGGGTGAGGGTCAGGTTCCCCCTGTGCCCAGCAGCTCAGGGAAGCTGGGTGAGGGTCAGGTTCCCCCTGTGCCCAGCAGCTCAGGGAAGCTGGGTGAGGGTCAGGCTCCTCCTGTGCCCAGCAGCTCGGGGAAGCTGGGTGGGGGTCAGGTTCCCCATGTGCCCAGCAGCTCGGGGAAGCAGGGTGAGGGTCAGGCTCCTCCTGTGCCCAGCAGCTCGGGGAAGCTGCACACCCTGCTGCTGCTGAAGGCCCTGCAGACGGTGCGGGCGCGCTGGCAGGAGCGCAGGAAGGTGCAGCGGCAGAACCGGAGCGCGCGGCACCAGGCCCACTGCCGCCTGCAGGAGCTGACCATCGACCTGCAGGACCGCAAGTTCATCGTCATGCCCACTGTCTACGCTGCCAACAACTGCGAGGGGCCCTGCAAGCTGCCCCTCTCCACCCGCGTGCCCGGCTACCACTCGCACACGGTGCTGCTGCTGGGCATGCAGGAGCGGGGTTCGCCCCTCCGCAGGGCTCCCTGCTGCGTGCCCGTCCGCTACTCGGACCAGCTCATCATCAGCCTCTCCACGGACGGGCTGGAGGTCCGCAAGTTCCCCAACATGGTGGCAGAGGAGTGTGGCTGTCGGTAGAGGCTCCCGTCAGCCTCCCCCGCTCGCCCTCATCCCATTCTCCCCTCCCCAGTTTGCCCTCGCACTGGGGAACTGGTGCTTCTCTCTGAGACGGGAGCTCCTCCTGTGTCCTCTCCCCACGGCTTGGCTCGGTAGCATCGCTCTGGTTCTGGGTTTCTCTGTAGCTCTGCTGGTCCCTGGGGGCTGCTCTGCAGCCCAGCGTTTCCCTGTGCCCACTCCTGGTGCTGGGGATGCCCGGGGGGCAGCCTGGCTCTGCCCCCGTGGCTGGATACAGGCACTCTGGAGCCATCGTGAGACCCCAAGGCTTGGTGGATCTGGTCAGGACCAGACTTATTTAACCCTTGCCTTCTGCTCCTGCAGTGGCTGGGCAGGGCAGTTGTTGCCTCCTCCAAGCCCCCCACTCCCTCACAGCATCCTCTGGCCATTTCTCAGCCCACAGCCCATCACTAAGCCCCCTTTGGCCACACAACTCCACCTGCAAAGGCAGAACAAGAGGTGGATGCCCCCCATAGGGATCAACCTTTACTCGGGGCCCTGTACCCATGTGAGCCACTGGTGAGGGCTCAGGGCTCCTTGCCTGGCTCACGGCTGCATCGCCCCTCTCTGACCCCACTCCCGGGATGCTGCCAGGGCCAGGGAGCAAGGGAGGGAGGGGAGGGAGGGGAGCGATCCCATTACACCCCTGGCCTCCTCACACCATTAATAGGAGCGGGCTCAAGCTGCTGCCAAAGCACCTGCTCTGTGTCCCCAGCGTTGGCACCGAGAGCCTGGGCCCCCCAGATCATCTTCCCAGTTAAGCCCAGCCCTGAGTGAGATTGGCCAGGGCTGCCACAGGGTCTGACCCCCCCCAGAAAGCAGCTCCTGGGCTGGGACCCCGGTGCTGGGACCAACCCTTGGGCTTTGCAGGGTCCCCCTGGGGCTGGTGGGGACATGGCTGGAGGCTGCTGGCACACACTGGGAGGGGACCTGGGTCAGCCCTGAGCCCCTGTGCACCGGGGGGTACAGAGAACACACAAACCAGGGACAACACCTTTTTTTTTTGTTGTTGTTGTTTTTGTTGTTTTTTTTAAAACATTCAACTTAATACCTTATTAAAAGTGAAAAGAGTCTATTTGAACCTCTATCGACTTAGCAAATACTGAAACCTGCCGTGGGCTGGGGCTGTGAACGTCTCCTGTAGCTGCTACAGCACTGCATGATATTGCACTTGGGTTTCCTTCCTAAAAGTGACTCCATGAAGGCCAGACCCAAGGGGACCCCCTGGGTGTCACCACCTCGTGCCACCATGCAGCGATGGCACCGGCGGGGTCGGGGTGGTCACTCCATGATGTCCCTCTGGGGAAGGCAGCAGCTTGGTTTTGTTAACCCAGAAGACATTTCTCTCTTGATTTGCTTGAAATAAAACCTTTAACAACTCAAGAGCTGCACGGTCTGGAGACAAACTTTGTTCATAGGGGTCCCATCCCGGCACCTCAGGGACCACGGGTGAGGATGAACCATTTTGGGTGGGGATGAAGGAACAGCACAAAGCTCAGCTGAAGAGAGGATCCTTCCCCTGGTCCTTTCGGGTCACCTTTGTGCTTCTAAGCCAGGAGGGTCCAAAGTCCCCAGGGAGGCTCGTGTCAGGCTCCTGGGCTGCTGCTGCTCTGAGATCCTGAAGCTCCTGGATCCATGGGCTCCTGCCCATGGCACCGGCTCAGGGATGTCTCTGGGGAGCAGGCAGGGAGCAGCGAGGTGCCCTCGCCAGGGGCAGTGGTGGGGTTGGACCCCCATGGATTCAGCATCCCCGAGCCCCTCGGCCACCCCCACCTCAGTCGCGCCTCTTGCCCTCCCTGGGCCTGGCAGTGCCATCCTTGCCCTGGGCAGCTGCTGGCTCCCAGGGCCTCCTGCCCTTCTGCCTCCAGTCCCGCTTGGGGCTCTCCCCCCCACCATTGGCCCTGCTGGAACAGCCCTTCCAGCCCTCCTTCCTGGGCACGTCCCGTTCCCACCGGCTCTGCTTCCCTTCCCGGCTCCGCTTCTTCTGGGGTGGCTGCTCCAGCTCCCGGGGGGTCCTGGGGGCTCTGCTGGCCTTGTCCCTCGGTGCCCTGTCCTTGGCTCGTGCCTCCCTCCGGATGCTCCGCTCCGTGTGGGCAGCACGGCCCTCCCAGACCTTCTGCTCCTTCTTTTCCTTCTTCTCCTTCATCTCCTTCTTCTTCTCTGGCTTCTTCTCCCGGCTCTTCTTCACCTCTGCTGCAGCTGGCAACACCTCGGGGACATCTGTGGGCTCTTCATCCCCATCTCCTTCATCCACATCTCCTTCATCCCCATCTCCTTTGTCCCTGTCTCCTTCATCCCCATCTCCTTCATGTCCATCTCCTTCATCCTCATCCTCTTTGTCGTCTTCTGGTGTTGAACGGCCAAACCACTTCTTGAAGATCCAGGGCTCTGCCTGGAGGAAAGGAGGGGACCAGGTGCTGGTGATGCAGACTGAGGGACTGGGACCCCTCTCCATCCCTCCTTCCTGCGGTGAGATGCCCACCCCATGGAAGGTGCCCCGAGGATGCTGGTTCTCCCCCCTCCCCAGATCCGTACCAGATTACTGTCAGCCTCGCTGTCATCATCACCATCATCACCATCATCATCCCCATCGTCGCTACCACCATCATCCTTGAACATGCTGCTCTCAGGCTGGGCAGGCTGGGCCGTCACCACTTCTGGGGTCTCCTCCTCCTTGGTGCTGACCACCTCTGGAGAGGAGAAGGGACAGGCCACCATCAGCAGCAGACAAGGCTGTTGGGGTGTGATGTCCCAGCCATGATGTCCCAGGGCCACCCCGCCCTGGGACGTGGCCCTGCCTCAGGCTGGATACAGGGTATCGAGGCAGCTTGGAGCATCTGAACCCACCATGAAGAGGAGGTGGTGTAGGGTCCTGCTGGCCACGGCTGACTCCATCCCTGGAGCACGGCGCTGGAAGAGAGGAGGGGAGAGGAGGCAGGAGGTGGCTGCAGGGTCTGCCCACCCTGTCCCCCTCCATCCGGTCCCTGGCTCACCTTGGAGCACCTGGAAGGTGACGCTGAGCAGGGCGATGACGGAGGCCACCAGGATGCACTTGTTGAGGGTGAGACCTTCCCAGAGGAGCGGCTCCTCCGCGGGGTCCAGGCTGGGGGGCTCCACCTTCCTCTGCACGGGGAGGCTCTTGGGGACTGGGGACCCCCATGGAACACAGCGTTACTGGGGGAGCTGGGCAGTGGCTCAAGGGTGGGAAGGGCAGGGGCAGGAGCTGCCTGCCCTGCCATTGCCAGCAGAAGAAGGTGTTTGCACCACAGAGGTGGGGAAAAGTGTCATGGGGGTCGAGTCTGAGGGTTTTGGGTCAGGATTGTGTCACAGCATCTTGGGGCTGAAGTGGGGGAAAGCTCTGCCCATGCTCCTGGCTCTGCTGCTGCCCCCGGACAGGGCAGACAGGAGGAGGAGGAGGAGGAACGGGACGTGACAGATGGGTGAGAAGCCCCATCTCTGTGTCACCAAGCTCCCAGGGCACTGTGGAGAGCAGAGCTTGTCCTGTCACTGCTCTGTGGTCAGATGGTGTCTCCTGGGCTGGCCAGGGATGCAGGACAGAAGGAAGAAGTTCTTTCCTTTAGGAAGAAGTTCTTTCCTGAGAGGGTGGTTGGGCACTGGAATGGGCTGCCCAGGAGTCACCGTCCCTGGGGGTGTTCAAAAAAGGGGTTGATGAGGCACTTGAGGCCATGGTCTGATGGTCTGATGGTTAGGAATATGATGGGATAAAGGTTGGACTTGATGACCCTGGAGGTCCCTTTCAACCATAATGATTCTATGATTCTAGGGATGCAGGACGGGGTCTGTGACTTTGTGGCCACTTGGGGCCAGTTGGGCCAGTTTGGGGCAGAAGAGGGCTTTCCTGCACACCTACCTGGAGGTGTGGTGGTGCTGCCTTTCGCTCCCACCTTCTCCACACGCTTCTTCTCCGCCACTTTCTTGTCCACGCCGAGCGGTGCTGGCTCTGGCATGCTCAGCTCAGGCTGGTCCAGGTGCTGCTCTGAGACACCAAGCAGGGTCCTCGCCTCCTCTAGCCCCTTCAGGGAGGGGCACGAGCATGGCTGGGGGGGGCAAGAGCATCGTGTGGCCCCGTGGGGAAAGCCAGCGGCGTGGCTGGGGAAGGGGGCCATGGTGGGGGCTCCCAGAACCAGGGGTGCTCAGCACAGAGGAACCTGGTCAGGCTCCCTAGAGCTGAGCTGATGATGCCACCGGCCCCAGTGGCACCAACCAGGCTCCTCGGGGTTCCACCAGAACCTGACCCCACTGCGTGTCTTTGCCTTATGAACACATTGGGATTGGGATGGTTTTGTCTGCTAATATGGATTTACCCACCAGCTGGCTCCATGCTGCAGAGCAGGCATTGGGGTGTGGCCCCAGGGGTGGGCTGGTGGCCACTGACCCCCGGGCTGGCTGGAGCCAGAGTAGCCCTTGGGGCTGGGATCATCCCCGGGCACGCTACACCATGGCTGCACCATGGCAGGGGGCAGTGGGTTGGGTCCAGGGTGCACCACAGCCCTGGTCACCATGGGTTCAGTGTGCTGGGAGGAGAGGGAGCACACGATCAGGATCTGGGCTGCTGGAGATGGGGGTTTGGTGGCCGGGCTGGCTGCTGGTCTGTGTCAGCATCACCAGACTGGTGCCACAAGGGAGAGCTGCCACCTGCACGGATCAGTGACAGCGACAGCTGGAGGACGTGGCCTTCAGCTCCACGTGGTGGCCCTGCAGAGCCCTTCTGGGCTGAATGCTTCAGGGGGATGGCACCCTGCTTCAGCCCCCTGCCCCGGGACCCCCTGGCACCCCCGGCCCCAGGATGTCCCACACTTACATGGGCTCTACTGCTCTCCCCGCTGCTGTTCACGGGCGCGTCGGCATCTGCGAAAGGCAAACACAGTGTGAGCTGTTAAAGATGATGAAGGGAGTGGAACATCTCCCTTATGAGGAAAGGCTGAGGGAGCTGGGGCTCTTTAGCTTGGAGAAAAGGAGACTGAGGGATGACCTCATCCATGGTTACAAATCTGGAAAGGGTGAGGGGCAGGACGATGGAGCCAAGCTTTTTACAGTGCTGACCAATGACAGGACAAGGGGCAATGGATGCAAACTGGAGCACAGGAGGTTCCATGTGAATCTCAGGAAGAACTTCTTTCCTGTGAGAGTGCCAGAGCACTGGACCAGGCTGCCCAGAGAGGTTGTGGAGTCTCCTTGGCTGGAGACATTCAAACCCTGCCTGGATGCGTTCCTGTGTGATGGACTCTAGGTGACCCTGCTCTGGCAGGGGGGTTGGACTGGATGAGCTTTCGAGGTCCCTTCCAACCCCTAGGATTCTGGGATTCTGTAATTCTGTGATTCTGTGTTAGGTGGCCAATCTGGAGAGGTGGGAACCACCAGGGGCTGGGGGCACATGGTCCTCCTGCTGCCCCCTGCTGCCCCACAGAATGGGGATCTTATGGCCACGTGTCCCCCGTCACCAGGTCCCCTGTGCAGAGTGGTTTCAGAAGCCCCCGGCCATCACGGTAGCAGCTGGAAAGGTCAGGGTGGAAGAGCATCACTGTGCACATCTGGGGCTACTGAGCCCCAGAATGACACCATCCTGGGTATCTCCAGGGAGCTGCAGCTGAGGGAGATGGTGACCTCCCTGTCAAGGCGCACAGGGAGGACAAACAGGGTGTGGACACCCTGAAAACACATGGCTGGAGGATGGAGGGCTGGAGGCAGCTCAGGCTGTAGCCTAGACAGTGAGACAAGCTCTGGATACCACAGTACCCAGACTGCAGAGAGCTACCAGACCTCAAAGAAGATCTCAGGCCACCCAAGAGGACTGTCTCAGGGGTGACTCCCAGGGCTTTTCCCACTTGTGAAGTGGGAGGAGAAAACCAAAGGGTCCCCAGGGTTCAACACAATGAAGGGCTGGGAAGCATCTTGGAGGTTTCTCTGCCCTTGGGTCCAGGGTGAGCTATGGGGGTCAGGATGCACCAACACAGACCTGATGCCAAGTGGCCTCAGTCCCCTCGGCCCCTCCGAGCACAGCCCTTGCCCTGCAGGGACCTGGATGCCACATCCTTGCAAGCCCCCACCAGCAGGAAGAATTTCTGCCTCCTTTAAGCTGGATTTAGTTTATTTTCCCCCCAGTGGAAGAACGAACGCCGAGAAAAAACACCAGTTGCCAGGATGAAATCTAACACATGGTATTGGAGCAAAGCAAATAAGTCAGAGGAAATCTTTCAGCTGGGGAACCGGCATGGAAGGTCTTGGCTTTCAACAGGAAACAAAAAAAAAGTCTTTGTTTTTGTTTTAGTGATGATGAGTCTGGTCCTGGTCCTGCTGGGAAGCACAGGAGCTGCTCCAGGACTCTCGCGTTGGCTGCAGGGTTCCCAGCCCAAAGATGAAGAACTTAAAGAGTTTCCCCTCAAGTGCTTGTTGTGATTCTGAGCTACACAATTATTCACTTTTTTTGAGCAAAGATGAGCGCAAGGAAGACAGAGGAGGGCAGAAGCCCCCGTTCCTCATGGCTGTGGCCATGGCTGATGTCCCCATGGGGTTGATGTCTGAGGTCATCCCATGGTTTCACTGCACCACAAAGAGCCATGTCCACCAAGCTGAGCCCTCTGCTGCGAGGTCTCAAGCACGACAGCAGTGGCACTGGCATGGCCATGGCTGTCACCTCCTGGCCACCGGCACGGTCATGGCTGTCACCTCCTGGCCACCAGCACACGGTGAGGACAAGGTACCTTTTCTCCTGTCCTTCTCTGGCTGCCTCTGAGTGCTCCCCGCCCGCCCGGGCAGCTCGTCGGTGGCCTCGGGGCATCTCAAGTCTTTCTCCGACACCTCACGGGGACCTGTTGCCATGGCACTTCAAGGGACTCTCACTAAACCGAGAGGGATAAAACAAACGCCAGGTGGTCAGGGGGCAGCAGTGCCCCACAGCACACGGCCGTCCTGCCACGTCCTCACTGTGGTTCCCGGCCACCAGCTGAGCTCAGCTCCCTGGCACAGGGTGCCGGGCTGTTCCCACGCCTCCTTCCCTTGGGCTTCACCCAGACGGAGGAGCTCAAACCACCTCCAGCTCCTGGGCACATCTCCAGGCTTTGCCACGATGCTGCAGGGCTGTGAGAGCTGTGCCACGGCCGGGCAGGTGGCCGTCCTTCCCCAGCACCAATGGGGACACCTCAGTCCCACGACTGGACCGGCTCCATGTCTGGGTCTGTTCCCCTCCAGGCAGCAGATGGGGGTCCCTGCCCTGGAGGGAGCCATTCTGGGGCTCTACAGCCCACATGGCACCCTCACCCTCAGCCAGGACGTGTTGTGTCCGGGTTTCCTAGGGCTGGTTCCTATCGGATCAGCTCCAGCACTGATGCACCAAGCACACGGCCACTGTCCAGGCCAAGCACGCATGGGATGGCCACTGAGCCAGGGACAGCCACTGAGCCAGGGACAGCCACTGAGGCCAGGGATGGCTTGCCCATGGCAGGTTGGTCACCCACTGCCCCAGAGCCCAGCTCCAGCCCCCGGCTCACTCTGCCTCCGGCACCAGAGACCCCCAGAGCCCAGCTCCAGCCCCCGGCTCACTGCCTCCGGCACCAGAGACCTCCCGTACAACTGCTCGACCCGTCCCTCCCCTCCCCGGCGCTGCTGGTGCTCCCCCTCCCCTGGATGAACCCTCCACACGCCAGATCTCTTAAACACACAAAGCTACAGCCGCTCAATGAATAACCAGCTCCTCTCTGCTGTTGCTAGGACTTCACCCGCACAAGCTCCTGAGGTTGCCTCTACCGCTGACTCACATCAAAGAAACTTCCAAAAAT
>VZRW01002693.1:36120-47857 GCA_013398125.1 Aegotheles bennettii
GACATTTAAATGGCTGGCCCCAAAACGCCTGCTGATGGCTGTGTGTTTTTCCCAAAGACACAAAGGCGAGAGAGTCGTTCGGAATAAATCATTTAGAGGCAGGAAAGAGAAAAAAAAAGCAGCAGCTCTGACCCCACAGACACACACACACCTCCCTCCTCCTCGCCCTCTCCTACAAGCATGTTTTGGAGCTGCTCAAGCAAAGGGGAAGAGTGAGCAGGAGTAATTTTCCACGGATGCAGGGAACAATTGAGCCCCGCATGGTTTTCATCGTTAAAATGCTTCCCTCCAGCAGTTTGTGTTCATCCACACCAGACAAAGGCGAGATGCATGCAGAGACCAGTTCAGTCTTGCTTCACCCGCCGGTGGTGAGGAGTTGAGGTGCGGGGTGCTGGGGAGGAGGAGTGGGGGAGAGATGCTCTAACGCCATGAGGTGGGACCTGCTCCAGTTCCTCTCCCTGCACAGGCAGGGGATGGCTGAACCCAGCTCTGAGTCACCCTTACTCAGCCTCACCCATGCCCAGGTACCTGGGTTGGGTTGGGGAGGGGAGAGGGGATGGGGCAGATTTGGCCCAGAGAAAACGAGCGTGTGGGTTTAGGGGGAAACACTGCTCAGTGCTGCTGGTGTGGCACCTTCTTTTCTGCATGTGGACAGGAAGATGGGGGAGGAAGGAGGTCACGTTGCTTTGAAGCAGTGCTTGCTTCAGCCTCGTGCCACCAGCCTGGTGTCTCCTGGGATCCAGCCCCTTCACAGAATCATAGAATAATAGAATCATTATCACAGAATCCCAGAATCCTAGGGGTTGGAAGGGACCTCGAAAGCTCATCCAGTCTAACCCCCCTGCCAGAGCAGGGTCACCCAGAGTCCATCACACAGGAACGCATCCAGGCGGGGTTTGAATGTCTCCAGCCAAGGAGACTCCACAGCCTCTCTGGGCAGCCTGGTCCAGTGCTCTGGCACTCTCACAGGAAAGAAGTTCTTCCTGAGATTCCCATGGAACCTCCTGGGCTCCAGTTTGCATCCATTGCCCCTTGTCCTATCATTGGTCAGCACTGTAAAAAGCTTGGCTCCATCGTCCTGCCCCTCACCCTTTCCATATTTGTAACCATGGATGAGGTCCCCCCTCAGTCTCCTTTTCTCCAAGCTAAAGAGCCCCAGCTCCCTCAGCCTTTCCTCATAAGGGAGATGTTCCACTCCCTTCATCATCTCTGTGGCTCTGCACTGGACTCTTTCAAGCAGTTATGGTTGAAAGGGACCTCCAAGGTCATCAAGTCCAACATTTATCCCATCATATTCCTAACCATTAGACCATTAAACTCACACAGGATCTCCAAGCACCCTACAGACATGGAAGACCCTTCCCCATCCTCCATGCAAACACCAGCCAGTCCCTGCGAGGAGAGTGTGTGCTTGAGCTGAGGACAGATGCTGGTACCACGTTCATGCTGAGAGGCTTCTGAGAGGCACAAGGGGTCATGGGCATCCTCAGCACCATCTCCCCAACAGCACAGCCCAAAGGGAGCTGGGCACTGCTGGGGCTGGGGGCATGAGACCGGGGAGTGAAGCCTGAGCCCTGAAGCACAGCAGGGAGATCTCCAAGTTGAGCAAAGCTGTGCCATGATCCTTCTTCCTCTTTGTCCTCAATTTCCTTCCCATCTCCAATCCTTTCAGGTGAGGAACACACTTCAGGCACTGGCAAGGAGTTCCTTGGCTCTGAGCACCACCTGCAGCCCCCTCAGGAGGAAGGAGGATGGGGTCTGAGCTTTCAAATGTCTGCTGCCCAGGTGTCAAACCTACACACAGCTATGAAAAGCACAACTGGATTTTATAGCACAGATTTGCTCAAAATAAGAGCTCCAGGCTTTTGCAACTAAAAGAGCTTTTAAATGTCCATCTCCAGGACCTGGAGGACAGCAGGGTGCAAGTTTGTGGCTGGCAGCCTCGCTGCTCTTGCACATCAAGCCACAGCATCGTTTCTGAGCCCCTTCTGTCACCTCTTCCTCACGTGGTGCCTACTAAACCCACTGAGAAACCTGCTGCTCACTGGGAGCACGCAGGGCTAAAGGGTTCCCACTGCTCTTGCAGGAACCAGGTCAAGAGGACCTCTAGCTCTGAGCGTGAAGAAAAATGAAAAACAACCAGTTTTCACACATAAAAAGTATTTTCTTAGTTCCTTATCAAAGATCAGCACATAGGAGCTAAACAGACTCAGGCCCAGACTGGTGGGAGATCTCTAAGCAACATTTTTGTGGTGCAGAGAAAGGTTTTGCCAAACTCCTTCCACCTAGGTGCTACCGAGCCAGTGGTTCAGACCAACGCTGGTGTGCACCTCTTTGCCAGACCACTGGAGAAGGCTTTCAACAAAACATCAAAGCAGAGACCCAAATGAATCACAAGATCCAGTGCTGAGGCTCCAACAGCCCTTTTGTGAAGCACAACAGCAGAAGCTCTACCACCCTTGTCGAACTCGAACCCACCCCCAGGTAGATGTGCCAAGCTTTTTGCTCCTCATTCCATTTGGATGTATGTGCTCTTTTAGCTTCTTCTCCAACACTCAGCAAATAAATAGGTTTATAAATAGGTGGGGTTTACCTAAGAGGTGATGGCATTTATGTGGTCACGGAGAGATGCTTTGCTTACATAGACTGTGTGGGAAAGATTCTGGGTGGCTGAGATTCTTCTTTGTCAAGAAGCATAACAAGGAGAAAGGAAGCCTTTGCAGAAGATGATCTCAGTTTGCTTAGCCTAAAAAAACAAAGGCCAGAAGGGGTAGGATTGCTACACATAAAAGCACCCAAGAGAGAGCTGAGACATCTGTTTAAGCATAAGGACAATGTTGGCGTTAAACCAATTGGGAAAAAAACTGGCTGCAAATAAATATAACTGGGATTAAAAAGGAGCTTCATAAGTCAGAGCAGTCAGCTTGTGGGATGGCCTTGCAGGGGTCACACTGGGGGCTGTGAGGGTAGAGCTGCACCTTCATAAACGGGTTCCCAGGACCATGCGTGGACAGCAGGTCTGAGTTGGACTCAGAAGGTCTCCCCTCCATCAGTAAAGAAATCCCACATGTAGGTCTCTGAAACTGGGAAGCTAAACCTTGCAGCCTGGGGAAGTCCCAGTGCTCGATGTCCCCATAAAGCTGTGTCAAGAGCTCTTGAAATCTTCCCAGATGAAAAGTCAGTCAAAGAAGACACATGAGCTGACTTCCCTGGGATTGCGTGTGCCCTGAGATGGGTAACTTTTCAAAGTACTCTAATGAGCAAGGATCTTGGAGAGAGACAACAATAGCTTATTTTCAAGGAAAATTAAGAACAGCTTGTTTTTCCTAATCTTACAGTTTCCTCCAGACAAATGTGTCACAGCTGTTATACCTGGAGGTCATGGAAAAAAGGTCTCATTGGAACTGCTGCGAGAAGTATTTTGGCCAAAGAAAAAGAGTTTGGATGTGTCCTGGGTTAATACAATGAGGAGAGACTGAAGAGAAGCTCAACTTGCCCATAGTAACAGAAAGATGAATAGCAGTCATGTATTTAAAGAGGAAAAACCTAAATACTTTGTAGTAGTAAAGACAGAAAAGTATTTCAAAAGATTATCTGGGAAAGTGTTGCCCTCCCTGTCACTGAAGGGTTTTATGAACAGAAGAGACATGTGCCAGGAATGATTCCTGAAGCCTGATCCTTTTTTTGGGGCAGGAGCATGGGTTATATGGGCAGGTCAATCGACATCACCATGAGAATGCTAAAACAAAAAAACATCTGGTTTTGTATAAACTGATATCTTGCGGCCACCTCCGTAACAGTTCATGGGGAAAAGGATCCAGTTACCACAAGCAAGCTTATTTCTGAACCCATTTAAAATCTTAAAACCCCAATACAAAAACCTAAGGATACCAAACAGCGAGAGATCACAAAACCATTGAGAGAAAAGCCCAGTATAAGAGAAAAGAGAATTAAATATGGCTATCACTGCCAATCTCCCATTAATATTTTTAAACAAGCGGATTATCAATGAGAGTTGAGGCAGGATAAGGACAGATAATTTAGGTTCAAGAGAACATTTTGATTATTTCAAAGGTTCTTTGAGGAAACCAGATTTTTAAAAGTGACCTGAACCCCCTGTTGTCACAGGATAGGAGGTCTGAGGAGGCAGCCTTAAGGGAGCAGAGGTGTGAGACCTCTTCAGCTCCCATCGCAGCTCTGTCCCTGTACAGCCTGAGGCTGCTCCATTCTTTCTGCCTCAGTTTCCCAATCCACAGCGACACAAGCACAGTAAGTTACAGCCTCCGAAGGGAGCACGAGGGCTGCAAGCACTGAGCAGCTTAAACGTGTAAACCACGGCTCCTGTTTTCACTGTCCAATCAATACAAGCAGTCACGGGGATGGTGGAGGATCTGCCGCCGCGCCACGCTCTGATCTCGGCAGGGATCAGTTTTAATGTGCATACTCCAGCCCATTAAGCCTCTGACTTGATTTAGCAGAACTACAGAGCTGCCGCACTGTGCACATTGTTCTGACAGCTGCTAAGGACTGACCTGCTGACTCGCATTGCTTCCTGTCACATCCTGTTCCTTGAAGGACAGCTGATTACATTCTCCTCCCTAATGAGCTCAATGAGTCTGAAGATGGGCTGAGACTGCACAATTGGACAGTATATGATCTTTGGCTTCCACTGCTGCCTGGCGGCTGGCAGCCTGAGATCGAGGATGTGTCTGTGTGCAAAGCCAAATCAACACGGAAACGTCACGGGGAATAAAGAATTGTGAGCCAAGAAATTCACGTGCTGCAGGACAAAAGTCTGGGGAAGCATCAAAAAGGCACCATTACAACCTGCACTGCAAGCTGAAAGCACGTTCCCATTAGACAACCCAAAATGGAAACTCTCTGACCTAAGAAAGACTTACAAGGGGATCAGATGTCATAGTTTCAGTGGCTAAAATATCCCCAAAATAAACTTCAGAACTAATTCTTAACTCCTGCCCAGACGGTTTATTTCCTGTAACCACAACTGCTCCCTCTCCTTGCACACACCTCTGAAGCTGTAGGTTTTCAGATCGTCATCTGAAGTACTTGCTAAAAGTCACTGAAAGCAGGCAATCAAACCAACCAGATCACCAGTCCAATCCCAAACAGCAATTTCAAGGTTTCTTGCCTTCTTCATGCCACCTCTTCATCTTCTAGCACCTTTGAAAATCTGTTGGTCTTATTGAGAGTTGTGAGCATGTGCTCAGCTCTGCGTGGACGTGCACTTCTGCACTCCCCAGAGATCAGGCTACCCTGTCTCTGCAGCAGGAAGCCCCATGGGCCAAGCTGGGGTACATGTGTGAGATTGCTGGGCTTGCTCACAGCAGGACACATGGGAATTGTGATGCTCTCGGAAGCGTGGCTGTAAAACACTGCAGTGCTTTGCACCAGAGTCATGCCTTTTTAGCAGGGTAAGCAATAAACCCTTCTAATCTCAGCTTCTTCTAGAGTTAATAATAAACGTGAGGCAGGGTAAGTTAATTTGTACCTAGAGCAGCTTCATAAATAAAAACCCAGCTTCATCAATAAAAACCTTCAGGAAAACTGGAAATTCTAGCAATGGAGTAGAGCTGCCTTCATTTTAAAGTCTCCACTCCTAAGTGGGTTGACAACCTGGTGGCTTGTTCGATAGCAGCTTGCTGTCAATCCCTTATAAACATCACTGTAGCACCGATTACCTTTGGATTTCAGTTTGTCACTTACAGACCAAGTAGTGGCCAAGGGGCTCCTCCCTACCTGCTCAGAGGCACTGCAGGTGGGCAGGCTGGGGAGGGGATGCTGCAGGGGAAGCTTGCGTTGCCATCGCTCCACCTGCTGCATGGGTGAAGGCTCAGCAGATCTGTCAAGCTGCCACCTTTCACCAGCCTGAAATTCAAGAGTATTTTTTTTTTTAAATGTAAACAAGGCAAGCTGCTAAGCTGGCCTGATGGCTGGTTCCAGCTCCACTCTCACTCAGAGGGATTGCTGACTATCTTGGTACACAGAGCAAATATTGAGTTCAATATTGAGTAAATATTGGTTCAAACATGGATAGCTCATGGGCAAAAGCACAAGGCTGAGTGCAGCTCAAATAAACAGCCTGGCAAAAGCGACTGGTACAGGGGCTGGACCTCCCCTGTCCCTCCTGTGGCACCCTGAGGGCTGCCCTGGCTGCTGGCACAGCTCTGGCCTGAGCTCTGACTTTGCTGAGCACTGAATACACAGGGATTATGCTCAAAATAAAGCAGCGTGCAGCACAAACATACAGCTGGAAGGAATCCCACTTCTCCAGTTCTGCTGGGCAGAGGCCGTTCTCGGGCTCGTTCTCAGCTACAGCACAGGGGTGAACTGGTTCCCTTACTCCCAACTCTCTACAGGACAAGCGTGGCACAGGACTTATTGTGGGCTGAACAACCTTCCCTACCCTCAGGGCTCGTTCATTTTATTAATGGGAAAATACGCTCGTTAATGCTCTTATCACAGGAATGATCTAATTGGGGGGGGGGGAAAGTCTCCTCTGAATAAATCCATTTTAATGAGCTGCCGGGCGAAATGTCGAGGCAGGCAAAACTGTCTCTGAACTCGTTTCTGACAGAGCAGATTCTGCACAGGTCTTAACGCTCATCCTGCTGGTGTCTGTTTGTTTTGATAACATTTCCAAACGAAATTAGGAGTTACAAAAGCTGAGCTCTGCTGCGCACTTCCTCGTCCCTAAGGTTGACCCATCCAAGCACAACAGGAACCCGAGGAAAACAAGCCACGCCGTCCAGCTTGCCTTCCTGACACAGAGACTGGGAGAGTGGCCCATCCTGTAAAGAAACATCAGACGGTGCTGAGCTCTTCTGTAAGAGAAAAGGGAAGCTAAGCAAAAAAGAAACTAATAAATCCACCACACAAAGGCAAGAGAGAGAGGGAAAGGGTCAGCAGAGGAAGAAAATGTTCACGAAAGAATTCCAGAAAGCTGTGGCACGCTGAGATGCTGATTACATGTGAATGGGGGGGGCTCATTCTCCCAGGACCCAGTTCTGGGAGGTGCTGTGCACCCACTGCTCTCCCATGCTAATGGGAAGGAAGGTGTCCCATCTCCTCTGTGAGCTGAACTCCCCTCTGTGGCATCAAACCCTCTGCAAGAACCAGACCTTGATCACCTCTCGTTAATTTGGGGAGAGGAAGCAAAGGCAGACGAGGGGATGGAGATGTGAGCTGAGCTGCATCTGGCCCAGCCTAAACGAAACAGAAAATGGACTGTGGATGGGAGGATGTTGCAATGTTGTCCATTTTACTGTTTCGTAACTACCTCTGAATTCCTCCCGACCATTTATTTGGAACTGGCAGCAACACCCAGAGAAAAATCAATACAAAAAAAATCAAGTTCATGGAGCATTATTCTCAAATTACAGAACTGTAACAACAAACTGCTCAAGCACACTTCTTTCCCCAGAAACATCAAGGTGCCAGCCTCTGCCCGTGCCTCGTGGCTCTTGCTGTTGGCTAACCCACTCTCTAACAGCCGACAGTTCCTGTTCTTACATCAGACCTTTCCCCCCTCACCCACTCATTATTTTCACATGGAAACTGAACTGCAACGCCCACTAAGTTTTGATCCAGCAGACTTAAAGAAAACAACTCGGCACTGATCAGGTGACCAGCACTGTGTTGGATTACACTCCTAAATCAGATAACGAGACTTTAAAGCATTTTAAGCATCTGTTACCTCATCTGCATTCAATATGCAGTCCTCTTCATACCAGCTGGTTTTAAGTGAGAAAGCAGAGATCCAAAGTTTCTCTGGTGAGAAGTACAGACATTTGCTGGCCTGATGCACTAATGACTGCTTTCTTCTAGTTCAATATCTCACAAAGATCTCGGAAAATAAGTTCTTCCCTGTGCTGGTAAACATCTAAGAATTCCGGCTTCACTTCGCAGTGGCAGAATCTCCTTCCAGCACAAGTGGGGCTGCAGAGTATCTGACCTTCAAATCAAATCATTCTTGCAGGGATGACAATGAAAATGAGGAGAGTTTTCCAGCTAGAAACAGTGTTCTAATTACATGTCCCACAAAGATGAGAATAGATCCCAACACACCAAATAGCGTTTCTAATGGGGGAGTATTTAAAATTAGATGACTGGTAGTTAACTGTTACCTGGAAGGAAGTGAAGCAGAAGTTCTAAGGAAGGAGATGGGTAGACTTGAGCCCTGCTTTATAAGACTTATAAACCATGGGTCTCATAAAGTTCAGAAGTAACACTGTCCAGTGTTTTGATACAGACCTCACAAGCTGTTGCTGTACTTCGACTCCACACAAGAGGGACATAAATTAGTCTGGGACTAAAACTGGCTAAATTACAGGGTGGAGAAGTCATGGCATACGATGATTTCTGTGAAAACACATCATGATGGACATCTGTGCCTCAGTTCTGTCCTGTCTTGGTGCTCAGTTACATCTCTAGGTAAATCTTAAAACTGTAAGAACAAGTCTTCCTGGAGTGGAAATAGAAAAGGCAATCAGAAAGACTTGATTTTATAGTCTGGCTCAATTGATTTATTAATTTATCTTTTTTTACCATTTTTGGGGTTCCTAAACGTGTAACACCATGTAAGGACTGCACACGCTTTAAAACAGAGCTCATGTTTTTCTTTCTGTTGCATTTCCCCAGTCAGCAAATCTGAGCTAGATTAATTCCCATGATGCTTCTAAATGTCATAAACATCTATTTCCACATTCAAGAAGAGCTCTGACAGCACGACGCAGTTAAATAGAAAATATATGGGGGCTTCTGCTACATGTCAGATATCAGGTTTTTGTCATTCACCTTCACTGGAGCTTTGTTACTCCCTTAGAACATGGAGACAGGAGCTGTTTCAACGAAGCCTGCAGCAGCCCACTCTCCAACAGCATCCTCAGTGGCAAAAAAACACACAAATGCACTAATATTTGCAGCAGTGCTATTTAGGTATGGTTTAATCACCTAAACAACAGGACAGTTTATTTTTCCTTCTCGATGTGATTCAACTATGGTATCAGCATGCAGGATTCCAGAACCAACAAATCCTGTGAGTGTTTCAGGTCCTGTACGTGTTTCTAAGCACTGGTTTCGTGTCATCTGATCACAAACATTTGCAAACCTAAAAATGGACAATGAAGAGGAAAAATATTCAGTTACTCATCCCACGCATTTCTTGCTCTAACATCTGTTTACATCAGCTACCGGTTTTGGATTTGACTTTAACTTATTCCCCTGCTGCCATAAACTCTTCTTCAAACCTAATACCAACTATAAAAGCTTGACAAAGAATCATGGTGGTTTTTGACTAATGTTTTGAGGCCTCTTTTGTCAAAGGGGCTGGAAAGCGTGCTGAAACAAGCTAAAAAAGGAAAAAGAAGTTCTAGAAGATGAAACTCCTTGGCTTCCCTCAACTGAAACAATTCCAACTTAAGACTGCTAACGTGGAGTTTAGTCGTGTTGCTTCTTCTGTGCTTTCTTCATTAACAGGTCTGGTTATTGAGTAACTCAGGCTGTACGAGCTATTTTCCCAGGTCATTTCATACAGCCTAATTGCTGTGACCTGCTTGTGTAAGAACAGGGACCAACTGGGACTTGCTGCATGCTCTCCTCCAAGGAGTTCAGTGAGCAGCTCAGGAGAGGACTGATACAAGCTCCCTGCTGCACCTCCTGCTTTGGGGGCTACACTGGTCCTTTGAAACACGTATTTTTTGGAGATGGGGAGGCTGTGGTAGGTGCAAGCCAGTGGGATGAGGGAACCTTTGATAGTGTATTTGTGGACACCAGCCTAGGATTTGGGATTGAACCCTCAGGACTTCAATGGATGAGATATTTCATTTGCTGCTGTCCACCTTGCCTCTGTGTTGAAAGCTCCTGTGCCACAGCAGATGTGGCCAGGTGGGAACAGATGCCCACAGCTATGAGGGTTCACTGCCCAGTGTATTAGGTAATACCAGGGGCTGAGGTGGGTTTGGACTACGATGCCAAACAGGGAATGCAGCTGGAGCAACTGTGACACCAACGCACAGGTCCTTCTGCCTGCTCTGCTGCCATGGGTAGGGTAAAAAAAGCAGTGGTAAAAAAAACAGCTGGAGATGGCAACATCTCAAACTGCCTCAGCTGGTAATCCTGAAATTGTGAGTCAGAAGTGTTTCTGTAAGGATTTATGAATCACTGTCATTGCTAAACTGAAAGTCAGGCTATCTCAGCAAAACTGCAGCTGGAACTAATCCCACAACACTATTTAATGCACAAAACCAAAACAGGTTGATTGGGCTTTCTGCAGACTACAGAGCACCACGGTGTTATCCGGGTCACTCAGCTGCAAAATGGGATGATGACCCGTTGAGATGACAGGTACCCAACGGGCAAAGCAGTTTCCAGTGCCCCAGTAAAGAGGAAGGCAGTTGCAAAGATGATGTCCTCTAACACACTGCCATTAGAAGGGATTAGTTGGATTACTACATAAATAATACATGCCATTATTGGAAATAAAGCAAGCTACCACAAAATGCTAAGGCAGTCCAGGCATTCATTCCCCCATCAGGAAAACCTTTCTAAAACAACACACAAAACATGAATTGCTAAATCTTCCCTGATGTGCTTCGTTTGGTCCGGATATTCCTGAATTGCAGCTATCCCATTGTTTCAAGTCGGTCCCTGGGTAATGCATTAAACAGCAGTCAGCTTCCCCTCCATAAATCATCAGCCAAATCGAGAGTGCAGGGTGAAAGCAAGCACTAATGTCTCAGTTATGTGGTGTTGTGAGAGCTAAGTGCAGATACCTGCAGCAGAAAAAGGATTTTTCTCCCATCCCTCTTACTTACCATGACTCCTAGACTAGTCACTGGCTGCTGGCCAGGCTAAGCATCTCAGCTAAGCTGCAGGAGAACAGACAGTGTTTTCTTTTGGCAATACACTTTGTTCCATCATTGTCAATCAGAGCAGTTTCAGGACACAGAAGGTGGGTGGGGATTTAGACACTTATCCTTGTGCAATGTGGGACCAATCAATGGACTATCCATGTGCTCAGAGTGCCCAGATGGGGATATTTTAAAGCAAATAAAAATAAGCAAGTGGTAAAACAAAAAAACAATGTCCTTGTAGCCTCAGGTGAATGAAGAAAAAAGAAATACAGCCACCTGAAAATCATTACAATGTATGTTTAGTGGTTTTCTTTGGCTCTATAAACACCTTTTTTCCACTTGATTTACAAGGCTGCAAGACTGCAAACTGGATTCAGCATCACTCAAATCATTATTTGGAGCTTTCTTTTCCATACAGGGGTAAGGATTCACTGTTCTGGATGTGCCCTGACTTCCGTGATGTGCTTCTGGCTTGATTTTCGGGCTGAAATGTTTAGAAATGGCTGAGTCAAAGATCTCCTGTCACGAGAATTGTGCCCTGTTTACCTTTTGCACGCATTTGCTGATTTTAAGTTGAATTTTGGAGCCTGACTGACCCCCATAATGGGGCCCGTATTGTCCACCCGAGGTGGGGCTGATTTTCAGACTCCCATCTTCTCCTCCAGCCCTGGTTCTCCCCGGGGGGCTGCAAAGACCCAATGGTGTTCACAGGCCTCAGCCTCCCAAACCCTGGCGGGAGGTGAGGAGCAGAGCACGAGGCCATCGGGGGCACCTCGGATCGGTTGTCACCAGGATGGGGACATGGAGCAGCTTCTGCCATGTGCACAGCCAGGATCTGTGGACAGGGTGACCATGAGCCAGCAATG
>VZRW01002697.1:0-19286 GCA_013398125.1 Aegotheles bennettii
CCTCGTGGTTTCTCCAGCTTCAGTCTGCTCTCTACCTCACTCCTGCCCTCCCCTGCCTGCAGCTCGCCACGTGGAGCCCAGGGGAGAGGCCCAGTTTTGGCTACCAGCTTCGCCACGTGGTCTGCAGCATTCCAACTGCATCGGGTGCTGGAGTTTTGGACTCTTTTCTTCCCATCAGCTTTGCAGTGAAGGACCTTTCAGCAGCCTGTATCGCCGGTCATCTGAGCTCGGGTTGTATATATTTGTATATATGCATTTTCCCTTTCTCCCCACCTGTTACTCTTTCTCCCTGTGCCATTAAATTTGTTATTAGTTTTCAATTTCTAACCGGAGCCTGTTCTTCCTTACTCCCCTTCTAAATTTTCGGGGGGGGGGGAGGGGCAGAGGGGGAGTGATAGAAACAAAACTCCGTCTGGTTTGTGGCTTGCCCTGGCCGTTTGCTAAACCAGCACATTGAATGAAGTGGTGTAATCCTTAATTCACCTTGCCAGAAAGGACCAAGGATGTCTGAACTATTACAGATGTGTCATTTTTTAGCATAGTCAGCCTGGCTTAATGCACTTTGACAGGATATAATAACCTTGTGCGGCACGTTAAGAGACATAGTCATCCTTTTGGATTGAGCTTTAGATCCAATAATACAGAAAAAATACTGGAGAAAAAAAAGAAGTCCTTAAAAGTGGATTGTAGGAATGAGATGCATTAGATCAGCTGTTTGTCAGTTGGTGTAATCCCAATGGTTAATGATGTGTTATTCAGTAGTGGTGAAACTCCTGCCAGTCTTCTGTTATTGCTGTTCCTGAAATGTGAGAGGTTAGGGTGCTTGAATAAATAAACTAGACAAAACCTAGCAACTTTGAAAATTCCCCACAATTAATCCTTTGCTTTTTGTTGATGCAGTAGCTCTTTTATAGTGATTATTAAATGACCATTTTTTTGGATGGCCACAAGTTTTGTAATTAACAGTCATGCCAGAGGTCTCACCTGGCTTCAGCCTTCTAAAGGTCGTGCATGTGGTGAGTATTCAGTGTTTCATGTGGATCAGGTTGACAGTCTCAGTCCAAGTCACAGTGGTGGCCCAGTGTCCACAGCAGAGCAATGAAGGCTTGGAGGAGCACTGAATTTGGGGTGTCCTGTGTCAAGGTTTTGACTGCAGATCTTCCTGATCTGGCAGTGAGAAAGCTTGGAAGTTAACTGTGCTACTTTCACTGCTTGCAAAGCCCTGCATTGCTCCTGCACTTCTCACAGGGGACTGTGACTGGATGAGGATGAAAAGACCCAGTCTTACTGCTAGAAACTGCCCCAGGAGGTGTCTGGAGGGCAGGGGCAGGCATGGTGGGAGGGTTTCCTTGGACACTGCTTTCCCTGGGTCTCTTTTGAGGACTCAGTAGAGGAACTAAGTTCTCCAAGTGATGTCGATCAATCCTTTGGTCTCAGCTGGGCTGGAAATATTTTTAGAATTATTGTACCCTTGAGGAAAATAACAATATGAGTTCTTTGGCCTTCTACTGCCCAAATCTTAGAGCTACTTGGAGGCCTTCATAATTTCACCTTCATCATGATGCTGTGAAATAGACTATCTCCAGTTTATAACTGGGGGATCTCTAGGCAGAAAGCAAGTCAGGTGGCATGGCCAGAGGTCCCCAGGAAGCCAGTGGTGGGATTTGGAGGTGAGGAGACCATCCTCATATCCCATGTGGTGCAGATAAAGGCCTGTTAGTCATTAACTGGGGCTTATTGCAGCTGGTGGTGCTGCTCCATCTTCTTCATGGTGAGCCTGCTGCAAAGCCTGGTGGTGCCATTGGAAAGGTTCCTGCTTGCACGAAGGGCTTTTGGCCAGTCCTTTGTGCTCTGCCGCCAAACATTAGTTTGCAAATGCAGTTTACGATTTCCTCTCTTTTCACTTACCCTCATCAAGGGCTTGGCTAAATACAGCAATAAGGAAGCAAGGAGGGTCAGGTTTATAAATGACTGTGGGAAGTTCGGTTTCCATGGCTGCCAGCAATTACTGTGCAGACTCAGATGAGTGGAGATTACAGCCCAGGGCTGCTATTTTGCGTGCTGGCAAGACACAATAACAAATGACAAACTTAATTCACTGCTGCAGCAGGGAGGAGGCATCTCACTCTGTGAACCTGGGGCTTATAGGAGAAGCAGCTCTAAGTGGATTTCTCCTTTTTCTGGCTGTGCTGATGCCAGGTAATGCATATTCTTCAGTCACTAGCATCATCTCACCTCAGAGATCTTAAGTCTATTAGTCACCCACCCTTTTTATTTCTGGACCCGGGGAATTTTAATCAAATAAGAAAATCCAGCCCTCAGAGTGGGCTTAAAGGTCAGCCTTATTTTTATTTTAATTTTTTTTCCCAAAGGATCTGATGAGCTCTTTGCTAATTTAAATACAAAATAAATAGTTGCTCAGCTAAGATGCAGGGTGTCAGCTTGCATTCCACAGGGGCTGGGAGCTCACCTCTCTCCAGAACATGTCCACATGCTGCCTACCACCAATGCAGATGCCAGGGAATTTCTGTATAAGATTACAGGTCCACACTATGGAGCCATTTATTACTATTAGCAATCAATTAATAATGTACAGTCATCTGTACTAGCTCAACTTGGTATCATGGCTTAAATCACAGTAAAGCATATGCACTTAAGTAGTGCATGATACATGTTAGTATTCCCAGCAGGAAGGTTTTGTAAGAGCATCTCCAGCTGTCTTGAGCCCTTCCTAGTGCCTCTGAGGCAAAAGAAGCCATTTGGGGCAAAAGGAAAACTTTGCAGTCTGCTCAGTACTGAGCTGACACAATAATAAAATAAATAACTATATAGTGAGTTGGCAGTGAGGCAGCGCTTTTCAACTGTTATCTTGGTGGTTGCTGCAATGTCCTGACACAGTGGACAAGTAAATGTTTCTTTTCAACAGACACTGGAGATAAATGCTAGGAGTAGAGTTATGCATCAAGGACCAGCTTCAGAGGCAGTTATCACTCAGCAAGTAGCTGCTTCACTGAAATCAATGGTACTTTTGTGATTGATGCCTTTGTCTCTGATGGATGCCAAAAGATAGTGATCAGATCACCCTTGCAGACATCACTCTGGTAAGCAGTTTGGCTCTTGGAGTTGTGCCTTGGAAGACAGGTTTGCAAAGCTGGGGACTGTTGTCCCAGACACATCTGAAACATCTTCAACTAATCAAACTCTTTCTTGACCTGAGCAGTATGGGTTCTTAGAGTGGTTGCACCAGTTTCAAAGAAAAGGTGAAATTATCTCCTTACTGTCCTCAGAGGTGGCCCCAATGAGGTGTTTTATCAGATGTTTTAGTTGCAGTATCACACTGGATGTTTGTGCTTAACTGATTGGGGTACATAACTCATATTTGAAGACATTCCTGACTGTTCCCATCCTGTGAGTACCACCTATATTTTCTCTTCCTAGATATGTTTACTCCACATGTGACTGAACTGAAACACATATAGTTCTGCCATATTTGTTTCTGTCAAGTTCACCAAGAAATTACAAATCTGTTCGTATCAGAGACCTCTCCTTAGAATTTTCCACCCTTCCAATCTTAGTATGACAGATTTTAGTAACCCATTTTAGTAGATGACAGGTATGAAAGTAAAATACCATCACGCCACCCACCTAACCCTGGGGGATCCAACACATAAGACAACTCCAGGATGACAGCTTTCTGTGTTCATTCGTATTTTCAGAATCATCAGTCACTTTAATCCATTTACTACATACTCTGTTGGCTTTGTATTGTTCTAGCATTTAAATCCAGCTGGTGTGTGGTACCAAGTTGAATACTTTGGAAAATCTTAGTGTTTTTTTCATCAACACAATTGACTTCATGAACTAAACTTGTAATCAAGGCAAAGAAAGATATTAAGTTCATTTGACAGGGTCTGTTTTCCATAAACCCCTGCTGATGGGCATGAATTATATTTCCCCTATTAGCTGCTCCATTATTTTACCTGGGATCGATGTCAGCCTGACAGGCCTATAATTACCTGGGTCGTCTCCTTTACCCTTTTAAAATATTAGCTCAACACAAGCTTTCTGTCAGTCTTGTGTGGAAATTCCCTGCTGCTCCATGAGCTATAGAAAATTAAACTTCGTAGCAGAGAAAACTGTAGCCAAAGCAGCACAGGGTAAGACAAGGCTGTCTTCTCTCACTCCCTGTCACATGCCACACTCAGAAGGTGTCCCCCAGCATCCCTGGTATTGTCACACACAATCAGGAAAGTTGAACTTTGGCCACTTGTCTAGTTTCCAGTCCCCCTTTCCTCCCAGTACCACTATGCAATGCCTTTCTTCTGCTCCATACCATGGTCCTGGTTTCCACAGTGTGGGCTTTTGGAACCAGACTGGCATCTCTGGCAGAGCCATGCCCTTTGGGGACCACATCCCAGCTGGGGGTGACAGAAGCTAAGGGCTTCCCCATTGCAGTGACTGGTCGCTGGAGCACAGGGCTGCTGGGACTGAAGAGGTGATGGTGTGTCTGGTAGCGCTACCTCCTGTTTGGGGACCGATCCTAAACAAGTGTTTCCCCTTTCCATGCTGAGTCTCCTGGCAGTCAAAACGGGAATGACGCTTTATTGACAGGGAGATTTGTGAACTGTAAATGAGAGAAGGTAAATGTTAATATATTCTTTGTGTTATTTTTAATTTCCCACCCTCCTTCTTCTCCTCCACCTTCTACACAATCTTTTCTCTCCTTATGCCTGCTTCTTAACTCTTGTCTTTGTCTGGGCTTCTGCTGCTGTTATCAAACCCAGGCAGGGCATGACTGAAACAAATATGTATGCACTTAGGCACAGGAATCCACAGCATATTGGGTCACAAGATGAGTGGTGTGGATTTCATGCTCTGGAGCTGTTCTTGTATGTGTAGGCTGTGATTTTAACTGATGTCAAGGTCCCCTGGGTGAGAGACAGACGTCTTTTAATGTATAACTAAAAATTGGCATGAATAGCTGTAACTTCTGTAAGGAGGCAAGCAGACTTATGTACAGGGAAGAGTTCATAATCAATAATATCAATAACATCATAGAGCAAATACACAAACTCCTGCTCTCCCCATTCATGTAAGCACAAACAAAAGTCAGCACACACACAGAGCATGAAGATACTGAAAGGGCATGCCCACGTCAAGCCAGGTTAAAGATAACCCATGGCTTAATAGCTGATTCTTTTTTAGGTATGTATTTCAGCACCTTCTTTTGATCTATGCCTTTGAGTTCATTGCACCACTTCATCTGAAAGCCAAGAAATTTTTATTGCAAGGTTCTCCATGGACCTCTTGTGCTGACCTTCTTTGACTTTTTCTTTGGCCTTCTGAGAAAAAAGCGATCTGGTTTTTGGAGAAAAACCCTCAAAGGTTACTGGTCTTTGCTTCCAAAAGCAGTCTGAGTTAGGCAGTGAGAAAGGGTAAAAGAAAGGGTATAGGCAAAAAAATTAGGAAGGAGGTATGTCAGTTTAGAATTTTTACTTATGGACTATTGACAAGTGACACAGCCAGCACAGTAGCAGGGAGGGATCGTCCTGTCAGGTAAATGAGGTGGAAGAGACACAGAGAACTCGCTCGAATTTATGAGGGCCCATGCAAGATGCTAAGCACGGCTTGCATTGGGATATTAGTTTGCAGGCAAGTGATGTTTCTCTTCCCAACACAGGCCCCATAGAATAGTAATAAGGGAACGTTAAGGACTGGAACCAACTCAGGGTTATTTTATTAGTGTATGTGGTTTTCAGGCAAAGCCTAGCACTGGGGATCCTGTTACACACCGCTGCTTCTGAGTCATTACTCCAAGCTTATGAGAGGAGCCCATTTCCCTCCTGGGGGACTCCAAATAATTGTTGATTTGGAGAGTGAAGATGAATGCCAATGCTAAAGCGAGCACACACACACACACACAATGTCAGATTTCACTCCCTGTGTTTTAACATAGATACTTAAAGAAGAGGTTGAGTCATTGATTTCCTTCTCCAGGAAGAACCCTAAAGAATAGGTAGGCACTGACACACAATATGTTTCTCTGTCTTCTGATAGCAAATAAATCAGCAAAGGTGAAAGGTAGCACTGAAGCCACTCACCAACCATAAAGGACCCACCCTAGCATACAGCCCAGACCATGGGGATAATGACAGTGCACCCCAGGGAAGGTGACATTATAGCATTAACTCTTGCTTGCCCACAGGAAAACAAGCCTGTGCTGAAAGTGGAGTCGCTTAGTGACTCAACTCCCAGCCCGAGCTGAGGATGCTCATATTTACTAGAGACACTGGAAGGCAGCAAAGTCCTAAGATGTGACACACCTGTCTTTACTAACACCTTAAAGAGGAGGAGCCACATTTAAAGCTCAACCAAAAACTTGCTGTGCTTAATTGTAGCACCCAGTGTAGAGCAGACTCCAGGAAAAGTTTCTGTAAGTTCAAAGCTGGTAAGAGAAGGCTGAAATGCTTTATGCATGCAGAGTCCAGGAGCATAGGCAGATGAGTTCATGTAGCTCAGTGGCTTCATGGAAGTCACCTGAGACAAGAAATGCTATTTCCATTCTGGACTGAGCACCTGAGCTCAGTTGGTTATGGCAGCTTGGCTGATGAGTGGTAGTTCCATTTCTGGTGACTGCTCTGCCACAGACGTACTGCAGATATACTGCTCACCCCCGCACTGCTTTAAAGGAGAGGGAATCAGGATGTGCTAAAGAAAGAAGGAAAGAAGAAGCATTTGTTGGTGCCCACAATCCCTGCTGGCAGTGGGGTGCTGGTTTATCAGTGTTTTTTCACTAGGAGGGGGAGCATCTCTTCCTTCTTAGATTAGATGAGTACTATCAGTCAAAAGAAAATTATCTGATTTTAAGGAATTCGGAGAAGTAAACTGTTTCCTCGTATGGCATTGTTCCATTCCCTGTATTTAACCTCCACTTACAGGCATCAAAACAGCAATGGCCTTTGTCTGTCACTAGCACATCCCAGCGTGTCCAGGGACTACTTTGGCCCTCTATGAAAGCAAAGCCAGATCTAAGTGCACTCCAGGCAAGCTCTGGGAAACTCACATGTTGCCAAGGCTACACAGTTACTGGTGTCCAAAATAGCCGAAATCTGTCTGCTAGGCAGTGTGACCGCAGCACAGACATCTCCAGAAGGACAGGGCCCATCTTGCCCATGGCAATTTTATGGCAGGGACTCTTTTAGCTCAGGGTTAATTCCTGTTAAAGTGAGAGTCACATACACTGCAGTACCTGTGTGCATGACTGTGTGTGACACTGAATGAGTGGTTCTTGTAATGCACAGACAAGGGCTGGTCCTCCATTTCTCAGGTCCAGCACAGGCCATTTAACACTTTCAGAGTGTGTTGAAAACATAAAGTCCAGCAGGATATTAATTTCTACCACCACAGCTGACCATGTAGCCCTGTGTGTTGAGGTGCACAGAGCCCTGGCAGATCTTGCTGTCCCACGGTAGGAGAGCAGGAGTGATTCCTGCTGGTCCATCACAGCTGGTGCCTCTTTAGTGACCCAGTGATGACAGGACAAGGAGGGAGGAAGGATTTCTCACTGCCCTAATGCGCACAGCAAAGAAAAACTGAAAAATTGTGAAAAAACCTTTGGAAACTTGTCTTTAATTACAGAGCTCTGTGCATCAACCTGGACCGAGCAGGATGGTTCCTCTGGGGTACAAATGTCTCTTACTCTCCTTCCTGATTGGCTGGGAGCTGTAAGGGATGCCAATAAGTCATCAGGAAAAGCCATATTTTCATAGACCCAGAGGTGTGTTAATTTCCATAATAATATTGTTTTCTTCTCTTAATTATTGATAGTCTTCCTAAATGAATATAGTCTTTAAAAATGTATTAGGCAGAGCTGTTCTGCCCTGAAAGAGAGAGTAATAGTAAAGCTTTGTCTTGTAGCTGCCTGGAGGCTTTATCCCTTAGCAATATGTTTGAAGGAGAAAGAATAAACTAAGAAATAAAGTATTGGATAGAGACTTCAGGAACGTCATTTCTGTTCTTAACTGTGCCATGGGTGTCCACTGTCACCTCTACTCCCTCACTGCCTAATGGTGGTGCAGAACAAGATGTATTTCTCTGGTATGTGCTTTCTTTTGAGGCTTTAATTTTCTCACTTTTTACTCTGCAGAGGAGGCATTGGGCCAGGGGATTGGTGTCAAATGGGGAAATTTAACTGGTATTGAAATATGTATTGTAATGTATGGACCATCAATGCTGATTAGGACAGGTCTGGGAAACAGATGTAACTGCACTGTGGGGGTCTTCTAGCCATTTTTCAGGTGGTGCTGGCTGTCATCAGTCTGTAAAGCAATGTCTTAATGCTGTCGTAAAAACGGAACCCTAGCTGTAAAAGTCAAAAATCAGTGACTCTCAGCTGTGGTCTCAGACCTGCTCAGGTATGCCCTAAGAGAGAGAGAGTACCTGATGACAGTCTTCTCCCTCGGTATCCTCTACAACTCCTGTAATGCTGAGATCCAGGTAAGGCATCGAAGAGCAAGCACAAAGATTATCCTTATGGGAATTCTGCACTGCTATAAATAATAATCCAAACCAGTAACACAGTAGTTAACCCACAGGCTGCCCCCAGAATGTTATCTGCGCAGTTCAGGTAGGGAAGGCAAGGTAAAGAGCTTTAGCAATTTATCCCAGGAAGCACATGGGCCAGGAGCAGAGTGGGAGCAGCGCTCAGATGGACCCGTGTGCATGCACTCCTCTGCGCTGGCTGTTCAGCAGTGCACTTTGTCCCCTTAAGGAGAGCAGAACTCCTTGCTAAGATTGTTTAAACTTACTCTGCAAAACTCATCTATTCCAAATGACTACCCAAAGTAATCATTTACATGCAACCGAGTGTTGTCTCAGAAGTCATTTACTAGTGATTACTTTTATAATGTGCATGCTAGTCGTATGCAGCTGCACAGCATTGCATGATAATTAGCCCTACGCTTCAGAGGGGAATACTAACTGGCCTGACACAATCCAGATCACCTCACCAGCAAGAAATAATCTTATTATTCCATAAAATTATCGTTTTTCCTCTGGAGAAAGTTCTGATCCCCTATTCCACCCAAGGACATCCATCTACCCCAGCACGCGTGGAGCAGGCCACTAGGTGGAAGTGTTGGCTGAGTAAGAAAGCGCAGGAGATGACACACTAAGTAAAAGGGGAGAAATTCCTGTGTTCCTGGCTTGCTCTCCCTTTAGGAACATCTTTGCTATCAGCCAGGACTCAGACTCGGTCTGTTTGTGGAAGGCACCATTGGAGAAGGCACTCTATCATTTTGCTAGTGCATTGTTTTACGACTTGCGGGTGATTAAAATAAATAGAGAAACTGCAGCTTAAATTGAGGTGGGTAAACACCTCATTGAGGCAGCCCCACAATAAGGAAGCTGATTCCAAGAAATGCTGGTAACTGCAGAGTTCCTGCTGAGCTCAGCAGTTCTGAAAAATACGGCTGTTCATTCAAGTGCCTTAAAAATATTGAAACAACCAACCCAACCTGCTTGGCTTCAGGGACCAGCCTGTGACAATCCTGCCCTACCGTGTTGTCCTGGTACCTCCTTATGCCCTATTTTGCTTCAGGTCAGAAATTCTTGGGAAAATGAGCTTCTGTCTGATGTACAGGCAGTTCTAGCTGGAGAAGAGCTGGTGTAGCGATTGAAAGAGCTGCAGGGGTGCGGTGTCTCCATGATCCCCTGGCCCTGCTGAGATGAAGGGGGTGGCCGGGGGGCAGGAGGTACTCTGCTTTCAGTGTCACGAGGAAAATTGGTCACAACAGGGAGGCTGGGCACCACGACTGCAACCTGCCTGTCCCATTTGAGTTATGGGGGCTTGTCACAGGCAGAGACAGGGGCAAGCAACAGGGCAGATGGGCTGGTCCCCTGTCAGACACTGGAGGATGCTGGTAAGTGTGCCTTCTGTGAAGATTTCTTCCTCCAGGATGACTCTGAGGATGACTGAGGCTTCTTGCTTCTCTTAAAGCATGAAGGAGGGGGGCAGTGGGAGTTTCTTTGCAGCCAGAGAGAGCTGGTTTATCAGTGGAAGGAGTGTTTCTCTATGGGAAGCTGCTGTTTTACTTCTGTATTTACTCTCCCAACAGTTCCCACTTAATTAAAGCGCTCCAGCAACAATAAATACTTCAGTGCACAGTCTTACTCGTTAGCTGCCTTACATAGCAGGGTTCACAGGGCTGCTGCATTTCTGTGCTGTGCGGGGGCTGCGTGGCTCCCACCGAGCCCACTGCTCCTCTTCACTGCCTTTTCAGCCCGCGGGTGCACGACGAGCTCGTACCTAAAGGGGGCATAAGTGAATCTCGAAAGGGTGGGGAATTAATTTGGAGAACGTGGCACATCTCAGGATACGCAGGTGTGGATACTGCAGTGTGGTAGCTCTGTAAATCCCCCCGTACAACCCAGTTAAGGTGGAGGACTGGATGCTGGGAGTTAAACACCGGCTTTCTGACAACAGCACCTCATTGCAAGCTTGAGAGAAGATGGGGATGTTGAAAATGAGTGAATACGTTTTAATAGCACTATTATTGGAGCTGTAAGGAAGAGCTGTGGGCTAAGGGGACAAATGCAGACTCAACTATATAAACCTTAGGAGGACTAATGCAAGTAGGAACTCGTCAGGTTCCCCTGTGACAGACAGGGACAACCCCACTGCATTTATTGCCTTAAGGGTTGTTTTCTTTGGGATAGCTCTTTCAAGAGAGCCTTTTGGCGAACTGGCTGGCCCTGTCACTGTGATGTCCCAGCCTTCCAGGCACTGAAGCTAAGCCAGGAGGTCAGGGCAGCCAGTTTTAGGAGACTGCAGCCTCCAGGCTGCTTCTCAGAGTAGACGAACTGCGCTATTTCATACAACAGAGAGGTGACAGGCTGGCATGCAGCTAGCCAGCTAATAGTGACACAGCCATGCAACATTTTGGATTAATCCTTTTTTTCCTATATGCTTCCGTAAGTCAAAGCTGTGCAACCTTCAGTTAGTCCCTTCAGTGTACACATCAGGAGACACTCGCTGTTACATATTAATATGCCCCTTTCCAAAAATGTATTTTCCCAATGCCCTTTACATTTTCATAGCATGATCCTTGGTGGATATTATAACACATTCATTACTTCTCAGGGGCCACACATAGCAGCCAAAGGGAGATTGCTGGAGGGAACACTAAAGAAATGCTTGTCTCTCCACATCATGTTCTTTGTTTCTCCATAGACCATCTGTCAAAACAAAAGTGTCAGGTACCAGACCTACCACTTTCCTTGCAAATTGCAAGATGTTGCTTCTGGGGCCATGATGGCAGATGTTTTTGCCCCTCTGTATGTCTCAGAGTGCCTAGCAAGAAGGTTGCTGGTGCACCAGAATCGGTAGCCTGGCATACATCCCTGGAGTTGGTTTTATTTTGCATGGTGCTGTAGTCACTGAGAAAGTGATAGCTGCTACCAGCAGAGCAGCAATTGACGTAAGATGGGAACAGCTTCAGACCACAATGAAAGACCCTCAACTCTCAGACCTCCTGTCTTTCCTTCGCTCTATTGAGAAATGCCCTGTCTTGAGTAATGCATGACAGTGTGAGCAGAGCTAGTGAAAGATTTGCAAAGCTGACAACATACATCCCTGAGTCTGGCCACCCAAACTATGTTTGTGATGCCCCAGCCCTCTGCAGAGAAAATGAAATCCCAGCTACTGCAAGATTTGGGTTAGAGGCTGAGACTGTATAGTCTCACAATATCTTTGGAGCCATGAAAATTCTGGAAGGTGGAAGGTACAGAGGATAAGGCATCCCAACACTGGACACACTAAATAATACAACAGACCCTTATGGTAGGACAAATGTCCTGCCCCTACGATGGCTTCATCAGAGCTTCATCACTGAGGGCCTTGTGGGTATAACTATGGTTCAAGAGAGAACAAGGTTCCTGCCAAAGGCGCAAAGGTGACCCAGCCAGAGAGCTAGCACTGATTTATTCCAGCTGAAGATTCACCCCAAATGCATGTGTTTAGTGTGCTTTTTCTGCTCCCCAAAAGAGAATTCCTTTGTTTTCTGAAACAGCAAGATTAATACTTACTTAATACTTGCTAACCACTTTACATGTTCAGTGTGCTATACAAATATTAACTAATTAATCTCATCATGACATAATTAAATCTTATTTTATAGTGATTGAATGTTATCTTACACTTTGTACAATATTGTAGTTACAAAGATAGGGAAAAAAAGCCAAGAGTGAGAATGATTGACAGGTTTATGTTGGTTTTTTTCCCCTTCCTTATATCCAAGATGACTGGACAATCTAGTAAAATTTTCTGAAGGCCAGGACTTGTGAGCAAATTAGTTCAGAAGATGAGCAGAACCAAAACCCTGCAATGATTGTTTTTTTGAGAGGGTCTTTTCTACTCTGGCCTTTTTCCATGTGCCTGAGACACAAACAGCAATCTTAGCCTAGTCCAGCCTGTCTTTCCCACTGCTCTTGGAAGGAGCCACAGCTAAATGCAGACAGCAAAGGATACTCCTGCCCCTGTCCCCCGAGGATAAGGGATTGCTGAGTAATACCAAGGAGAGCACAGATCCATCCCAGCATACGGCCTCCTTGGCCCCCTGTTCGCATTTCTATGCATCAGAGAGCCCACTGTTCTCCCTCCAGGACACCATATGAGGTATGCACCTCTGCAGGACCTGACCCTGTGGCTCCCGCACTCCTTGGCCTGAGAGCAGTCAACATTTGACTCTGAGGGGTTGCTTGTATGAAACTGCTTTCTAAAGGGGGTGCCTTCCTTTCTTATCTGTCCTGCCCTGTTTGCCAGGGATAAAGCTCTTCTTCAGCTCCCCTCAGGACAAAAGGATTGCTCTGTTGGCACAGAGCAGGTGGAGCCAAATTGCTGTTGTTGGGGCAGGATATTTGCTCTGAGGAGCCCTGTGTTTGAAATGTGGGGATGGGTTGCAAGCTCATTTCATCAGGGCAGCAAAACTGGGGACTCCTTGTAAATAAAGCAGTCCCACGAGGCCAGTGGGGCCAAGTTTTGCTCAGCACAGGATATGAGGAAGGGAGTACCTGGCTCCAGACCACCATCTGGATAGCCAGAAAGCTGCTCTGCCATGCTTCAAATATCCAGTGCTCCCAGGGTTTCTGGGATGCTGAGGGGTGATGTAACTTCCACTTGGCAGAGCTTTTAGTGACTTGTGACTCTATGTTGGCAACTGTTTTGTGATGGGCAAAAAGGTACAGCAACCAAATCAGGCACGTGGTAGGTGATGTTAGCCACAAAGGGGAAAAAAGGACACAGGTGCTTGTAGAAGGGCAGCAAGACTAATTTGGTCTATGGCAGGAATGTTAGAGGAAAAGCTCCAGGATGGAATATAAAGAGGAGGCTAAGGGTGATGAAACAGGAGTAGAAGTCACAAAGTGGTGAGGAACTGAACCAAAAATTTGTTCATGCAAAACCCAGTCTAAGATTTCACTGAGAAACAGGTGAAAAGTAGCAAACAGGGAAAGCAAGCCCTGGGTGGCTTCCTGCTTCATGGGGCCCAGCCCTCCTCTGCAGGGTGTGCTGATAGCAGTGGTGAGCATGGTCAGCCTTGGTCCCTGGGGCACTCCAGGCATGATTGGTGCAGGCAGCAGGAGACAGTGCCCAGCGGATCTGGTCCAAATACTGAAGAAGTCTAGCTGCATCCCAGCATCACTCTCTGGAGAAAGTGCGAGTAGCTCAATGAGGAACCTATGCTAGTGCAGCCACCCTGCTACTAGGAGAAGATCAAGCCCCATTCAGGGTTTGTGTATCCCCATGTGCCTTAGGTTTGGTTAGGTTTCCTGCTGTGCTAATGAAGACACAGTGGCAGTGGAGGTGCAGAAAGTGGTGAAGGTGCTTGTGGTGAATCAAAATTTCTCTCCCTCTATCTAGGAATGAAGTCCATAAAATGCTCAGCATTTTAGCATGCCTATTCTGTAGTGGGTTAGTGCTGGCAAAGCTTTTGTTCTCCCTGTCAGTAAATATATATTTATATATAAATTTTCATTTAGCCATTAATATCTTAGTTGGCTTTTGTGTGATATGCTAGCCAAACACAAGCCTCTCACACCTCCTTGGAGTGCTGGATTTGCTCCCGTTGCGTTATAGGAGGTGGTCTGGACAACAGGGACAGTGGGCGCCCCTCCTCAAGTGACCACTCTACAGCAAAGGTGAAAGCAGAGAGGAAACTGTCAGGCTGCCAGGAAGAGCAGCTGCAGTCTGTGACCTGTGAGTTCAGATGGACTCTTGCTCTGGCTTTTTGAAACAGATGATATGTATAAATCATAAAATATCTTGCTCTGAACAAGTGATCACTGAGCTGCTCCTTTAGGCAAAGTGTGGGAACCCCTGGGGAATATGGCAATCCTGAACAAATCTGGCTGGCTACACAGGAGAGTTTAAAAGGCTGGGTCTCATTCAGAGTCACCCACACCTCTCCTGAAAGGATGATAGTTGGAGAAAAGGAACAAGGGCAAAGTGCTGCTCTTCTCCAGATGGCTGGTGCTGGCTGGTAACCCTCTAGACCACCTTCTGCGGGCCTCTCCTCTCCTCTCCTCTCCTCTCCTCTCCTCTTNCCTCTCCTCTCCTCTCCTCTCCTCTCCTCTCCTCTCCTCTCCTCCTCTCCTTCTCAAGCTTCAGTTTCTAAAGAATTGGCTTCCAGTTGGCAAGGAAAGCTTTAAGCAACTTAGGTTTCATTCATGGTCTCCCCGGAGGTCTAAATGGATTCCATGATGCCATCACAGCCACCAGCTGCATGGTCACCCTCTTCTCTCTGTGCAGGGGCTGCCTCTGTCGCCAACTTTGCTTCATTTAGTCGGGGTCCTTGCTGGGCTCTTGCTACTGGTGTAACAGGACTGTCCACTAGGGACTGTCACCGTGACCCATGGTGGTCTCATTCTGTATGCTGCTTTCAGGTGGAGGCCAGAATACAGCCTTTAGGCAAGGTCCAGCTGGTCAGGAGGCAACTGAAACTGCAACATCTTTCTGCCATTTTTTAAGGTACACTGGACCACAGTGCTCTAACTGGGAAAAAATCTCTCTCTTTCAGACCAGGCTGCCAGTGCTGCTCTGATGGCTGTTCCTGCAGCTTGCAGGGCTGGCTGGGATTGCCGTGTTATTGCTGAACCATGCTTCTGCCCCCACCCCTGCCCTGACAGGTACATCAGACATTGTTTCTGGCACACAGTGGGCTGAGGGGATGCCATCAGGGCATTTCTGCTCCTGCTTCCTGTGGACTGGTGGACAGCCCTGGCACCAGCATAAACCCTGTGGCAGGACATTTTCCACAGGAGAGGTGCATCGGGCTCACAGGCTACGTGTGTGCAGTTAATTTGCCTGCTACAGTGACCCGGAGGTGGTCCTCCAGATGTACTGTAGACACAGCTGGAGCACCAGCTGGATAAGCAGTCTTTGGCACAGGCAGAAAGCATGTAAGTCATGAACTTGCTGCATTTGAAACGATTTGAGTCTATCCCTAACACTGCAGCACAAGCACAACGGTTCGTGCTAATGTCTTGTCAGGAGGTGACATTCTGTTGTTGCCCTGAGGCAATGGAGAAATAATGCTTGTATGCGGAAGAGATGCCACCCAAGTCTGCAGGTACAAGGACACAAAGAGGAAGGCTATGTCCTCTCTCTCACCTGGGCTGTGGGCTTTCTCCTTGGGTCCCCCTCCCCAGCAAAAGCTCTGCATGATTATGAAACTGTGACAGCAGACAAAAAACTCTGACTGAGGGAGAGAAGCACAGTGAGCAGCTGCATATTATCACAGTCAATCCCTTGTAGTTTTTTTCTGGTGAGAATTTGTGGCTACCAAATAGGGTGAAAAATTGCCACAGGCTATTTGTGGGGTGCAGAGGAGTAATCAGTTTGGTTAAGACCAGCATTGTTTCCCCACTCAGGATCATCCTGTAATGCCTAATGAAGGACATGATAGTAGCTCCGTTGTGGATTAGCTGCAGCCCCTCTGTTAACCTGTGCTATCCCACTGAGATGATACTTCAATAAATAATCATGCACATCAGTGCATAAGCATGCTGCCTGCGCTCTCCCCAGGTCTTATTCTGGCAGAGTGAGCATTGTGTATTCCACACCAGGCTAATCATGGGGAGGAAATTTGCTGCGGACTGGAATCTCATCAAAGCAAACAACAGCAATCTCAATGAATTGCAGCGACCCAAGTGTCTGCTTTAATCACTCACTCATGTGTTTCCTTTAGTAAAATAAAAGAAAACACAACACATGTAAACTTGATCGCTCTTAAATGAACAGTTTAATCGTGGCAGGGCTGTTGCTTGTCTAGAGGAGGAAGGGGGTTGTCTTTACAGACAGCCTTCCAGATATGCAGCATTGAAGTGCATGTTGCATGGTAGAGAGTAAAAAGATAATAAGCAAGGGAAGGCAAAAATCTGCTGCAGGGGAGCTAAAAAAAGAATGTCCTACTGTAAGTAGGATGAACTGGACAAGTGCTTTGAAAATCAAGGTGTGTTATTGGTGCCACAGTGGACAAGCTCAATGGCTGGTAGCAATTGCAACCTTGGATAATGTTGAGGAGTCACCAAGCTTTTCCTTTTGGCAGGAAAAATTAAGACTGTTGTGGAGAGAGAGATATAGACACAACCGAAGCTGATGCCCAAGACAATCTGCCAGATACGAGTTAGCTCCTCAGGCCAAAGATAGGCTGCATCAAAAGTACTTCATTCAAAAGGCTAGCTAGCCTTTGAAACCTGCTCCTTCTGCCACGGGGGTGAATTGGAGAATTTCTGCTGAAACAGAACATACATTTTTTGCCCCATGGAGCTTTGGTTGTATTACATGCTCTTATGGTGGTGTTGCACTTCAGCTCATTTCAGGAATAAATGCACAAATCCATTCCATCACTCTCTCTCCTTCCCCCAGCAGAAATCCAGAGCATCTCCATTTTAAGCCAGTAGAAGCTGGACTTTTTCTTTCAACAGTCTTTAATAGAGCCATATATTATTTCATTTACTATTTTGTCCCACTTAACCATCATTCCTCACTTTCTACCACCCTGAAAAATTACTTGGTTTGATTCAGGATTGTGTTAATAAATTTACCCCAGGGCACTGGCATTGACTCAGATGGTATAACACCTGATTTATGTCCTGTGTGAGAACAGAACCAAGCACACCACATCTAACCCTAAATAATTTTCTCACTTTCATATTGTAATATTGATCTGTCCATTTCAAAGTAGTCCAGGCATTCATCTTGTTATCAGATTCTCACAGGGAGCACAAGGCTATGTTCGGTCAATGATTTCTCAATAAATGCTCTATTTTTAAACAAGAAAAGCCCCAAAGCAGATAAACAAAAAGAGTTAATCCTGAGATTTGACTGCAAAACAAAGCTAACTTAATAAACTGTAAAATAGAGTGAAGCAACAGAGCTAGATTTCCCTATATTCATGTTGGTTTTAATTAGTGATTTATCCTGGGATAAAGCCCCTGAACCCAGCAGAGCTTGCTGTTAAATAAGATGTTATCGAGCAATAAAAAGGCCTGACTTCCCACCGTGAAACTCTCTATGCAGATGAGCATACACGTCCCTTGGCTGCTCTTATTAAAGAATGAGGAATGGGAATTTAGGGAGAGTGAGTGGTATGTTGGTCCATCCAAAGGAATACTCTCCTTTTAAACCCAGAGCCCTCAGGATCCCACTAGCTTCAAAGATCATTAAGGGTAAGCAATTTGAGCATTTTAGAAACTCTCCTCAGTAGCTGAAGAAGCCCAGTGTGGGTGCTGAGAATCGTGTTATAGGCAGCTGGCTGTAAGGAAGGGGACAAATGGGGCATGCAGAGACACCCAACACAATACACCCAGAGAAGTTTGCCACTGACTTCAGGAGGATTAAGATTTCTCCTGCCCTCTGGTGCTCAGCATCACTTGTGCTATTGGGCAATTTGCATTGATTCGTGGGAATGCAGCACCTGCCACCCAACTGTATCATGTTTGATGCAGCAATGCCTAGTATACAGATGGTTTAATGTTCTGGTAGCTTCTCTCTTCTCCTCACTTCTTTTTTTTCTTGTGTATTTAATCATGCACTATTTCATCTCAGCCCCACTCCATTATTTTTTTTTAATGTTAATCCTTGCAGGTCTAGCACTCTTAACAGGTGGTGAATTGGCTTGTTTATTGCTAAAGCTTTGGGAGAAGGTGGAAGTATCGGTAAAGATATTTGCAAGGAAATATGGTTTTAGCAGGGTAGGACAGAGTGGCTACATTTACAGCAGTAATCCGAACAGTGCCCAGGAACACTCTTGGATATGAAAATATTATTTGCTACCCTGCTAGAGACTTGTCAGACACACTGCTGGCTTGTGCCAGTTCATGTTTGCCTATAGGATTGTTGGGCATGGTTTGAGGACTGGATGGTTTCACAGACCATTCCCCAGAGGCAGTTTGCACACAGCCACCCTGCTCTGGATGCAAGCAGAGCATTAGGCATCTGCAGGCTGCTCTGTGGCACTTGGCATACGGATATTCACAAGCCCTGATTTGCTAGCATAGTTGTATCCAGTGACCCTGTCACTCTCCTGGTCACCCCATCTGCCTTCTGTTTGTACCATTGTAGGAAAACACCACTTTTGTGGAAAGTCTTACTCCAGCCCTGAAAAAAGAATAGCTTGTGTTTCCAATACAACACTTGCCCCTGAGAGCATAGCTTGCTGTGGTCAGCTCATGCTCTGACACAGAACACCAGCATCCAGAGAGAGGAGTTAATACCAGGTTCAACAGAACCATCAAGAAGACCCCAGGTAGCTGGCACATGGTCATTGTGCTGGGGATGAGATGTCGATATTAGAAGGAAGTAGTGCAGGATCTTCATTAATATCCTGACCTCATGACCACTAAATCCAGAAGGCATCGTTCTCCATTATGTAGCCCCCTGTTATAGTTTGAAAGGGGCAGGCAAAATTCTTATTGGCTTTTGCTGCAAGCACCCAGTGAATGAGGGGTGGAGTTTAGGACCCTGTTGTGAAAAGGGGTCCGGGTGTCACGTATCAGGTAACAGGTGTCGGTATTCCACCCATTTCCTGCCAAACTCTATAAAAGCCAGGAGGACTGGGGACGTGGGAGCTGCCACGCTTCCTTACCTGCCGCTCGCCATGTGGAGCCAGCCCAAGAAGGCCCAGTCTATTTGTTACCAGCTTTGCCACGTGGTCTGCGGCCTCCGACTGCACCGAGTCCTGGGGGTTTGGACTCTTTTCTTCCCATCGGCTTTGCAGTGAAGGACCTTT